>JAQMCW010000005.1:18223878-18235022 GCA_030068335.1 Chrysichthys cranchii
TCTCTCTCTCTCTCTCTCTCTGTGTGTGTGTGTGTGTGTGTGTGTGTGTGTGTGTGTGTGTGTGTGTGTGTGTGAGATGCTCTGTAATCAACAGACATCCTGTTCAGGGTGTGCTCATGCCTGATGCTCCATGTTTCCAGATTAGGCTTGGATCCAAAGGGCCCCTCAAGTGGATTTGCAGTTATGGATAAATGAATAATAATTCTGTAAGAAAAAAAAATCATTTCATATTGAAAGGTAAGTATTTTGAGATTAGTTGTAATGTTCATTGGGATGAGCTATCTAGTTGTGGCCTTCTTTGCCAGCTAATAGAAATAAAATATTTGAATTTTTCAAATGAACTAAAGATCAGTGTCACATTAAGGGCTTGAAAGTTTTAATTTTATTGAAAAATGTTATGCTTCAATTCAATTCAATTTTATTTGTATAGTGCTTTTAACAGTGGAGATAGATAGATAGATAGATAGATAGATAGATAGATAGATAGATAGATAGATAGATAGATAGATAGATAGATATGGCAACAGCATGTGGCAACAGTGGCAAAGAAAAACTCCATGAGACGAAGAAACCCTGTTTGATTCTTCACTTCCAAAAAAACATGTAAGGATGGATATCAGAGACTAGAAAATGTTTTCCTAAATGTATTACAGAAAAGATTTAGGCAACTCACTTTTATGCAAAACACACGAAGAAAATGTAGTCATGCAGTCTTGAACATTCTGGAACAGACTGCAGACATTTGCAACGCTCATGCCGCATACAATTCAGTAGCTCCGAGAGATGGGCACAATTTGCAAAAACACGAGTTATTTCAGGTGCCGTATTCCCCTTTCATGCCAATCTCCTTTTGCAGACAGGAGTTTTTCTGGGGAAAGAGTAATTTCAGGTATTACTCTTAATTCAGATGTACTTGTAGAATCTATTGTATAAAGAATGTGTTTTGTTATTTGAGAGCACCATTAAAGACATTTCACTTTGTTACACTCCATTTTATAGCCTTCACACAGAGAGAGAGAGAGAGAGAGAGAGAGAGAGAGAGAGAGAGTGCGTGTGAGCAAGAGAGAGGTGGGGGGGGCATACATTAGCATCAATTCAGCCTTTAAAACTGCCATGAATTGCATGAGTGAGATGAGAATTTCTCTCAATTGTTGAAAGATGTCATTTTACAATGTTTTAGAAGTCAGCTATATGAAATAGTGCACTGTTACCTGGCAATAAAATTAGCTCATAATTATTAGGACAACACTTGAGAAGTTTGTTAAGTGTTATGCATTTTCCTCACAGTAGTTTTTCTAAGAGGATACATGTGAATATATATAAACCCTTTTTTTGGGGGGGGGGGGGGGGGGGGGTTGCTTTACGTTATGTAATTCAACCCTGAGTTGAAGAGTTCTGCTGTTAATGCAATAACATTAATCAGTGCATATAACACTTTTTTTTAAAGGCACCAATCACTCAGCACACAATGTGACAAAATATGACCATAATTCCCCATCTGTCCTTTTAAAGCAGATTCTTGTGATACCAACTCCCTGAATTCCTCGCTCTAACAGTCTGATATGGTATGAATTGCAAATCAAATATATTTCTAGTTATATTTACCAAATTTCTGATGGGTCAAATATATTACTAGACTACATGGTTATGAACTACACAGGGATCCAGATGTTCAATGTAAAGGAGTGAGGAATGGCAGCCGACTGCACCCTGCAATCAAGTAGGTGAAGGGGAATTGAGACAACAGTCCAACAAGAAGACAGAGCCCAGCTGGACAACTCTCTCTCTCTCTCTTTCTCTCTCTCTCTCTCTCTCTCTCTCTCTCTCTCTCTCTCTCTCTCTCTCGTCTTTTCACTCTCACTCACTCTCTCTGCAATAGACATTTTGGACTTCAAATAAAAGATAAGCTCTGTGGTGGTGTTTTGAAATCCCTGCTTGAATGTGATCAACATCTGTATCTGATTGGTGCGTGAAACCACTGCTAAAATTCAGTGGCCATTGTACTAGTTTATGGTGTACTAGTCACTTAACACAAACGCTTGTCTGTGTTCTGAAGACGATTTTCTGGAAATAATTGCAAATTACTTGTTATCACAGCATCAGACATGCCATAACTCTCTAACAAACAGTGGATTAAGGAGAACTCACTGCTCAAACGAGGCTTAGATTTTTACTCCAGAACAAGGACTTGTTTCGTGCTTGAGCATCACAAAGCAGGGGCCCCAAGGAGTGTTGCTAAATGTCTTCTCCTCGCTGTGCACTTTTAGCATAAACAGTGCTCAAGGACACTCGGGGAGGGCACACCTGGGGCATGCCAGAAATCCACGCCTGGAGCCAATACACTAGGCCCCAAGGCACCAGGCCATGGGAAGACGGCTTGGAAGAGAAGAGGGAGGTAAAGTGAGATATTACTCTTTAATTATTTGAACGAGTGGCTGTTGACAGAGAAGAACAGGCTGGGGGTGGAGGAGGTTGGAACAGGGCTTATGGCGCTGTTGGCTAGCTAGCTGCCAGCCACCCCCTCCCAAAATCTCTAGTGGGGAATTCATCAAGCGAAAAGAGAAGGATGATACCAAACACTGCAAAACACTGTTACCAGTGATAAGCTAATGACTGAGAGAGAAAGGGTCAGATGGGGTGCAAAGTCATGGACCAGTTCTAAAATCAGAGGAGAGAAGTATTTGGGAAATTATTTGCAACTATGATGACATGATTTAATGACACTTCAAGACAATAAATGAAATGAAAGTATCTTGCCTTCCTGGTGAAAGTTTTACGTCAAACCAAGCTTAGACAGGAAAAGGAAAGCAGGGTGCAATGAACATGACATGACCATACTTTATGAACAGTTCAGATGTATAAAGGATGGTTGTGCTATTAACACAGCGATGAGGACTTTGGGATCAGGAATTCTTCACTGCTGTAATTAAGTACCTATGCAGACTAACTGCCATTTACTTTTACTTTATGCTGTTGAAGACATACACTCCAATGCCTTTAGAACAGAGGGGTCCTACATACTACATTATCTGACACATCCTGACACACTTGACACGTGTGTCAGTTCACAAACTCTGCACATATATGTATATAAAATGAGCATGACATGCACCAGAAAGTAAGACGTAACTAATGTTAAATTTTGTGCATAATTTCTCCCTCCAGCTGTTTTTGAAAATGTTTTGATACTGTTTCAAATGTCCATGACATGTAAAATCACACTAGCTTTACGTGCATATTTATGCATAACTGATGTTGACTTTTCACAATGAAGTACAGTTTAAAAGGAGCAATTTTATTTAAAAAATTTGTATATTTGCAAACTTTTTTTGTCATAGTAGGCCAAAATATTTTACAATGTAGATGATGTGTATTCTACATTTATTCACTGAGCAAAATTCTACATTGAATATGAACTGGAATTTATATTTTTCTATAAGGCTGCTTTGTGACAATGTCCATTGTTAAAAGTGCTAAAGATATATAATCTAAAGTGAGGGCCGCTGGTTAAAAACAGACCGCATTTATGACTTTCTATGTTTGATATTCAAGGTACAACATTTTAAAGCATCAGAATGATTATATAATATTTTATTATAGTTGGTCTGATTATTTGTCCCACATACAAATGAGTTTCCTCCTGGTTCTCTGGTTTCCTCTCACCTTCCAAAAACATTCTGTTAGGTTCACTGGCTACACTAAATTCCCACTAGGTGTGAATGAGTGGGTGTTAATGCGTAAGCGAGAGACTGGTGTCCCATCCAGGTTGGATTCCCGCCTCAAACTCAGTTACCACTGCAACTCTGACCAGAATGAAGTAGCTTCTGAAGAAGAATGAATGAATGATTAAATGTTTTCTTATGATGAATATGAATGAATATTACATTAAAAATAGGTTTTTGTACCATGCTAAGAAATGTGACACATTGCTCTAATAAGTAAAGTGCACAAGAATACTGTGCCATAAAGTACAAGTTTAAATGCATTCCTGATGAATCTTTATAATAAACAAACAAAATATTAAACAGCTAATTTAAATCAGAAGCCAATACAATCTTCACAAATGAATGTGAAACCTTACAAACAATTATTCACCATTTTTAGAGCTGCAGGACTGACAGAATATTCCACACCTGGTCCCAAAAAATGCAAGCGAAAGCATTTTAGACATTGCACAAAACATCATTCACTAGAGCAAGACATTGTCCAAAGAGTTATTGGTAATTAAAGCTTCCCTCTTGCTGTTTGCTATTGCTCCATCTCCCTTAGAGCTGCATTTCAGCAGCATGAAGCACCCTTAATGAATGGAGGCAGCAGAAGCATGGGCTGCATAAATTGACACTAGAGTAGTGTGCCCAGTATCACCCTGCCCCCGTGGGAGCCGGGAGGATGAATGTGTGTGTGCGTGCGTGTGTGCTGTTTTCCATTTTTAATATTTGCACACATTTTTTTCTTCTCTGAGAATAACAGTCCCCCGTGTGTGCACACACGCACGAACGACAGGAACGAAACTGTTAGTTAGCTGCTCAGAAGACTCTTCCCTCGAGATGATCGGGAAAGTTTTATAACAAATGACAAAATTTAATTTTCACCCCGATTTTCAACTGTGACAGATATTGATATATGGAGGGGGAAAAAAGGTAACACGGAGAGGTGACATTTACAATTATCCTGTGAAGAAATACATGAGCAAGTTATGAGAAGAGGAAGAATGCAGCTGACTAAATTGTATATAATTTCCTGACACCTGAGATGTCGTCTACTTCATATCTAACGACTGTCTGCCCTATCCCTAACATCATCTCTGGTATTGACTTTCTTGTAGTAAGCCTCACGAGCTGAGTGATGCAACGGCCAGTTGACATGAAAACCTTTTTTGTCCAGACAAAACAAAGATGAAACTGTTCACGCCAAGTCATTTTTCATTCTAATCCCATCCACATACTCTTCCACAGTGGCAGTACAAATAGAGCGACTAATGTAACCCAAGGACAAGTACAGAAGCATTCAAGAAGAGCACAGGGACAGACTTCCTTTAGTCACATGGGCTTCTTCTGAGGTGCTTTGTTTTCTTGCACATCCCAAAAACATGTCAGGACACTGGCTATGCTAAATTGTCTATCATCGAGAATGAGTGTATGTGTGTGCAGGGTGTGATGATGGATTAGTGTCCCACTCAGCACGTATTCCTTGCTTGCATAGGGAACAAAATTTAGCAGCATAATTGACCAAGAAAACTGCCTGTTATGTAGATTCCCGTAGGAAGACGTGCATGAACATACCAACGTAAAGCAATGTAGTAGATTAATAAGTATACAGTCATAACTACCGGCATAGCTACAGCACCAGGCTACTGACAATGGGCAAATTTTAGCTCTCCTAGACTGGAAGTGTTTACTGCTCAGTGTGACTCCTTATGAAGAAACACAGACATATTAACCTTTATGCCACTTGATCAAACTACAGCACCTGTCTTTGCATGAGACAGGTGTTAGAGCACTGCTGAAGAAGCAGCAGGGACCTGAGAGAACATTCACTCACCATAGACATTTTCAGGAATACATAACACTGAGATTTCGTTTAGAAATGAAAATGAGTGGTCAGTTATACCACTGAATGACACTGATGATTACACATTCAACAAGAACAGGATGCCTTCTCATAAATCATGAGACAGTTCATTCAACAGTTCTTCACTGCAATGATTCTTCTATTTAAAAAAAAAAAAGTATTTAAACTAATAATTGGTTTATTATTATTGCAGAAAAAAGTAAATGTTAAGGTCTTATCATTGATGAGTGGTAATATGGTTTTCAAAATACATAGGGAAATTCAAATGTTTTTTATGTATGAGATTTACAGTACCTTTCAAACTTTAAAACATATGATCACTCAAGATCAGTGCCATCCAGAAAATGTGATATTGGTCTGTTGTTGTTTTCTGATGACAGAAGTCTGGCTTTTTAAACAGCCTAAAATAACATTCTAAACATTTATGTATACAAAGTATGCACTCATTTTAAGACTTGTTTCAAGCAGAACATTTCTCTCATTAATTGTTTATTATTAGCTAAACTATTAGTGAGCAAATGGGTCTGGTATCACTGAATGATTTAATGATATAGAAATGTGCTAAGAGTAACACTTTGTTTATGGTTTATTGCTGTTGTTGATACATGATACAAAATGTGAATTCATTTCATTTAACAGTTCACCAGCAATAAAATGTAAATGTGACAAACATGCACATATTTCCCTTGAATTAGTTATCGCATTCACAAACCCAGTTCTGATTTATAAAGCTGATGTGTTTTCATGACTAATATGCCATACGGCATCTATGCAGACTTTTCTGAGCTTTGTATAGCCTGCCTCATTATATGTGGAGTGTGGTGAAAGGTGTTCAATCGACTTTTTGAGGCAACTAGGAGAGCAAAGGGGAGAAAAACTAATTTACACTCGCCTACAGCCCACAGATTCCTTTCTTCAACTGAGAGAGCAGGCAACGGGGTCGGGAGCTGGTGTGATCGAAACGGCGAGCCCTTTGCGCACCGATAGGACGCTTCCTATACGATTAATTGGTTTTGTTTGTAAATCAGTTCATTACAAGTTAATTGCTGTTAACGCCAGGGAAATGAGTGGCTTAAGAGAGCTTGACCTGACAGGTGAAGGTCTTGCCAGCAGAATGTGTGATGATTTCCTTATCTACCATTGGTTAGGGTCAGAAGGGGTCAGGAGAGCATTGTTGGTTTTTGTGTGCGCAAGAGGGATTTTGTCATTCACAGCCACAGAGCATCCAAGATCTGAGCCCGTCTACCAAGGATTTGGATAAAAGGACAAGGAGAGCTGAGGATGGATCTATTGAAATGAAACACACTTCCTTCAGAGAAGGAGCCTCCCTCCCTCCTTCCCTCCCTCCTTCCTTCCTTCCCTCCATCCACTGAAAATGGCTTCAGGGCACTGGCCATATCTATGGTTCTCCCTTTTCTCGTCCTTCTGTGCTCATTAGCAAGAGTGTGATAGTAAATCCCACATATCCCTCTTTTGCCCATGTAGTATAATAGACTTTTCTCAAACAAGGGCGAATGGCTGAATAAGGGGGAAAAACTTGACTAGAGGGAAAGAACTTCTATAATACAATATTTACGGACGACTTATCTCATGCTAAGAAGCATCACTATCCAAAGCTTTATCTACATCTTTGCTGAAACTTGACCATGTAGATGGTTGAAATAAAATAAAATGTTTTGTGTCAGTTTGGGATTCTGAGCTTTTCCAAATAATAGGCTGTAGGTTTTTTTTTTCTTTTTTTCATCTCTTGGCCTAGAAATGATTAGGTGGTTTTACTTTTCCCCATCCATTTTATTGCTATACCGTTTGAGTCATCTCTATCAATAGAAATGATAAGGAAAAAATATTGTTCATATAGCTACTGTAATTAGGATAATAACAGGATAGGATAAATAGGATAAATTTAATAACAACAAACAAATAAAAACATCATTTTACTTTTAGATTTAGATTTATATTTAATGCAAGCTAGTATCTCACTTATTGTTTATGCCATAGTGGAATAAATCTACTTCTAGCACCACACATCAACAAAATCCACACCTCAGGAGGAAGATGCTTGGGCCTCAAGAGAACACAAGCAGCTTCTCATTATTAACCTCCTAATAGACAGGCAAAGACTGGCCTGATTCCCACAGGCCTTCCCTGTAAATACAGTATCTGATTTGAGAAGGCCGCTTGTCTCCTTCTCCTCCCTCTAGAGAACAGGACATCAACTCAGCATCAGTGAGATCTATGTAAGTGCAATCCTGCTAAAGGCTGATATCAGATAACACTTACAGGTATAGGCAAGTTATGGCATAGTATTGATTCCACCTGTGGAAGTTGCGATTTTCATGTTTTTGGTTGCACATGCAGATATGTCTTGAAATGGCATAACGAGCTCTGAATTTCATATTCTGTATCATTAATTGGTGGTTGCAAGCCATGAATTCCCGCCAAATCTCTCACTTGTGCGCACTTAGTATTGTGCAGCCAAAGGCTGTTCGCACCCATCATCTGTCCTCCCATTTTGTTTTGAAGAAGGAAATCATTTTGCAGTTTCATCTTGTGCCATAGCAGCCCAGAAATCTGGCTTGTAACATAAACATAAAATTCCACTCTGGATTACTGAACAGTTTCCAACTGTTTGTGTTGAATGAGTCTTAGTGCACTTGTGTTTGCAAATAAAACACGGGCTCTTCAAGGTACAGCAAGTGCTGGAGACACTAATCTTCAGCACCTGCCTTGGCATTGCTCATGGAAACTGCTTGACCTGCCTTGGCATTAATTCATTGAAATAGTTGACCCCAAAAGTGGCACAGCCGTATCCAATAATTAAAAAGACTTCCAACATAGACCAGACATTTAATTCATATGGATCTGTATACTAAACTAATATGTTGCTTTCTATTCATACTGTAGCAAAAAAACATAGGTTTAACCAGACTCAGTCTGCGCAAAATGACTACAAGAAGAAACACTAAAAACAAATTGTCACTGGCTTTAAAAAATTCCCAACTTTCAGCATTCCGGTTCTGTTTGGAAAGGAAGTCCCTTTCTTCACCCGAGTTTCAAGACACACAAAGCTAGTCCCATTACACAACCTGTAATGAACACTTTAAATCTATCCTACTCACACACTATACCTCTCACACAGTTCTGGGCTAAACAACGTTCTCATGGCAAGCGAGACTATCCTTCCCTGATATAGTTTCCTTATATGTGGGTGGCATTTCTGAGAGCCCCAGCAAGACAAATCTAGAAGACAAGTGCCTATTTAAATGACCTCCTGGGATAGAGGGCCCATGGTGCAAAGCCCTGTTACCAAAGGAAAATAAACACTCCAGGACTGTGTGGGATGGCCCCTCGTTCACAGAATTTATTAATTTGTTTAGAGGAGCAGTGAGAGAAGAGGAGTGGGCTCTTAGGGAAGAAAAAGTAGCTGAAGGGAAAGTAATCTAAGAGGCTAATGATCTTTGGCTTTACAAATGGGTGGGAGAGAGCGCTGGCTGAAATCGGATACACCCTGAATCACCCTTGAAGGTACAACAGGCTTTGTCCCAAAGGAAAAGACAAGATGGCTGTTGATGAGGGCTATTTCATCTCAGTGGTCAGAGGCACCATTGGTGGTGCAGAGTCATCTCGATACCTTAAGGTTGGATGGCTTTCTTTTCTCTGCCTGTCTTAGAATAAATGAAATGGTTATATCAATGTAAACTGTACAAAAAGAAATATTCTCGTAAACAGAGGTAGAGAGATCACTGCAAACATCGTATGGAACAAGAGGACACTCAGGAATTGGAATCATTTGGTTATCCTACATGTGGCACAAAATCAATCCAGCTCTCCTAGCAAAGGCAAGTTGTTTTATACAGGGACAGAGCTCTCTCTTTAAACATCCTTTAAACATTTCTTCAGTACATGGACGGCTAGTTTGGAGGGCTTGTGTTTTAAAAACATTGCCAGTTTCTTTCCCAACTGGAGAGAAATTGTGGTTTAACACATCAGGGAGCTGTCACAGGGTAAATGCTATGCGCATATTCTAATGTGCATATTTCTCGCTCACATTCTTTTGGTAGTATTCACCGCCTGTCAGTCAGTGGGGCTTTTTACTGACGTGATGCTGAGCTGCAGATTCAGTCACCATGGTAACTTTGCAAGGTCTGTGTCACTGAAAATCCATTTAAGGATCAAATTAATCGAGGGAGAAAAAAAGGTCTGTGCTGTTTGATTGCCGCTCTGCACCTTGACAAAGGCCATGGCACAGCAGTGCTGTCAGCTACTAAGGAGAATGTGCATGGAAGCACTAAGGGAGAACATTGCCAATGAACTGATGCTGCTACTGCATCAGTTCATCCCACAGCAAAGGCTGAATTAAAAGAATAGGTCACTCGAAAGTGCTAACGTTGTTTAAAAAAAGGAACTATAAGAGAAAGCTAGCTGATAGCATGGGGTGATTCACATGACTACCTTTCACCTACTGTTAGCCGCGTTCACACTTTTGGAAAAATGATCCTTCAGGAACAGAAAACACAACTTTGAAATGGTCGAAAGCAACAAAAAAGGTCAACCACTGCATATATGGTCATGAGAATTGCATAATGCCTGAATATATATCAGGCGGAAGCTCTGTATAATTGAGCAGCATGATTGCAGGGGAGGTTGAATGTCACACCAAAGACATGTGATGAACTTTTAATGAATAAATGCATATTAAAATGAGGACACTCTTCAAGCCCTAAAGACGTTCTATAACGAGAAACAGCAACCAAGCCATATCACATGCAAAAATTCCATCTGCACATGTATTTTAGGAGGAAGAAATAAAAGTAGATCTGATTCTAAGATATGCTAGTGACCTCCAGATACAGGTGTTTTCCCAAAATGTCTCGTTTTAGTGTCACTGCAGGAGCGTCTCTTTCACAGTTGCTGTAGAACATGTTATCCCCTGCATACCTCGACAAGTACGGACCATCGCAAGCGTGGGTGTCAGGTATACTACTTGTTGAGCATTCCTTACCAGAACTTACAATTTTCATAATGCTCATTCAACAGATATGTGTCTATATCATTCATAATCACAGGGAAAAGTTTATTGTGACTTTTAAACACAAGCTAGCATCCTAAACAACACCACTTGTGGCATATGAAAGCCCTTTTTGTCCTTTTCATACAACTAGGTTCACATCAGGAGGCATACTTTTTTGTATACTGTGCATGCACATGTCTGGAAAGATTACACCACATTTTACCTTCTGTAAAACGACCAGTAGAAATAACCCTAGGTAATGTGTCCTTTCTGAATTGAGATTCTGGTACAGTTTTGCACTTTTTTTTCTATATAAATATAACCTGAATTCCAGAAAAGTTGGGAATTCCAGAAACGTTGGGATGAAATAAAAAGTAAAAGACTTTCAAATTACATGAGCCAATATTTTATACACAAAAGAACATAGATAACATAACAAATGTTCAAACTGGGAAACTGTACACCTTTATCCACTAAATGAGCAGATTTCAAATTTGATGCCTGCTACAGGTCCCAAAAAAGTTGGCACAGGGGCAACAAATGGCTGAAAAAGCAAGAAAGT
>JAQMCW010000005.1:18237106-18249018 GCA_030068335.1 Chrysichthys cranchii
GTGTGTGTGTGTGTGTGTGTGTGTGTGTGTGTGTGTGTGTGTGTGTGTGTGTGTGTGTGTGTGTGTGTGTTTGTGGGCCAATTACTTCCACAAAAGACGACCTCTCCTTGCATCAACAAACACACAACCCCTTTCTTCTCGTGCTCAAGCAGGTTCCAGCAAACCTGCTCCTGCGTCTGTGTTTCAGACTCAGACGAGCCACACACAGGAGCATCCTCAGCCATCTAAGATGTCTGCCCAACGGCGCTATGACATTGGCGGGGGTGTGTCGAATGTGCATTCGGCCACTTTTTTTTTTACAGCCTCTACCTGTGGGCTTTATTATGACTTTTGAAGACAACCCTTCTTTGATGTTTTTAAGGAAAGATGAGACATGCACTGGGTAGCCAGCCCCAGGCCTGACATTAAATCTTTACATGAAGCAAAAACTACACAAAGAACAATGGTCCTTTACATTCATGATTAGAAGCCATCAGTCACTTGTTTACATTGTCTATGTACAGGTGAAAGAAGGTTTGTTGGGCCTCTTTGTCAGAAAGAAAGACAGTAACAAGGACTGAGATCACGTTCTCTATGTGTGTGCTCTGTGTTCACATGCTCATAGGCACAGCGCAGATTACAACACGCCTTCTGACATATTTGAAACATCAACTTTTTTCTTCACATTTATGCCGCCCCTCTTTGTTTCCCTGTGTAGGGGTTAGTCCGCACAAGATGTGACAGCAAGACTTGAAAACATGTCAAGGTCTTAAATGATACCTGAGAGGATATAATTACACTAAAGGTGCTAATAGCATTTCTCCAGTCTTGTGGAGGGACTGCCATTGAGGACCACATAATGGGTGGTGTTGCTTTGCTTAGAGCAGCATTGTTGGTGTGAAGGTGGCTGGAAAAAAGAGAGCACTAACAGGTGTGTCGACTGTGTACTGTGACCACGGTCTTCCAAAGCAGGAATTCTTTTTCATCGTCACCTATGCATAGAACAAAGGAGGTTCTCTTTTTCCCTCCCTATTTGTTTGTTTTTCTTTTCTAATGCGCTCGGTTGGCTCCAGTTAAGCAGTGTTTTCATTGGAGAGCATGGAGGCAAATCTCCCTATTAAAGTGATGACAACAGTTTATACCCCATTGTCACTGGACTTGGTGAGGGAGTCCAAAGTTTATTTGTAGTGGCAAATGGAGGGCGATTCCCAGGACGGACCGAAGAGGCCTCCCAGTGAAAGAGGTCGGAGATAGCCAAATATTATGACTGACTGCCTCTTAAATCCCCAACCTTCTTCTAAACAGATGGATATCGCAGATGCAGAGTATATTTGAGCTGCTTTTTCGCCCCTCACAGCAGCCTGACACAAACTGAGCATTGTTGCTAAACATGTCTTTGAAACAATTACAAAAACTGATATGAGACTGAGTCACTCATGTTGCTTTGTCATACTCATATTTAAGCATGGCCAAAAACAAAGGCTGCCATTCATTAGGGACCTTGTGGTCTCTTTTGTAACAGCTTTCAGAGCCTTCAGCCTGAGAAGAGATAATTATTTGTGGTGGAGACAGACATCTCTCACAGCCGTTGTCTTGCTTTTCCCCTACGTTTCGTCTCTGCAGATAATTCAATCTGCTGTTAACTAGCTAAAGTTTATACCGCACACAGCCAACTGATGAATTACTCTCAGAATAGAAACTGAACCATGCTCATTATGAGAGATGCTGCTTAAGGTTATGAAAACTGAGTTAATCATAAAATTAAGAAACAAATGTAAATTGCCTCAACACCTCTAGAACTTCACATCAATATCCTTAACATAACTTTAATATGTGATATTTAATATGTGAAACTCAAACTTTAGTACAAACATGGCTGATGTAAGAGTCAAGGCATTTCATTTGACTTGACAAATGAAAAGTTATGCAAAGTTAAGGAGCTCTGCAATGACAAGGAAGTGACCACAATTTTCATTCAGACAGAAACACTGACAGTCAGAAGCGACTTTGCTATTTTAACATCACTGCCTACTTTCTCTTTTCATGTGGGGCATCGACCTCTTATTTGAAATATTTTTGGATGACAATGCTAAAACATAGAAAATTAAACATGAACACTTTTTATTCAATATGTATGCATTTGGCTGTCTGGTTTGGCCTATTTTTCTAGCCCAGCTTTGGCAATGCAGCAATAGACTATTTCACACAACACTACTGCAAATACATCTGTGCCTCCAATCAGGTATCAAATACTACAATGCTCTGTGTTTTTGTTATTGTGAACACTTTTTGTCATATTATTTTTACTATCTCAAAAAAATTGCATTCATACTGTTTTGAGATGAAGGCTTTCTTTAAAAATCAGCATGGACAGGCTTGCTTCTAAAAAGTATTTATGCATCCATGTTGGCGAAGACAATCCCATAATTTAGTTCAATGGAGTGAAGTGCTACATCATTGGATATTTGAAAAGCACATAACAGGGAACATTTTTCAAAGTATATATTATTGTAATAATGTCCTAAATTGTGCTAAAAATCTTGGGCAATTGTTTTGTTTTGCATGTCCATTACCTTTACCTGTATGGGTTTCTTCTAGCCATTCTGGTTTAGTCCAACTTTCCCAAAATATGCTGGAAGCCAGGCTATCTACTCTAAATTACCCTGAGGTGTGAATATGTGTGTGTCTGTGTGTGAGATGCTCTACGATGGACTGTTGTGCCATTCACGGTATATACCTGTCAGGAGCCTAGGGTGCCCAGGATAGACTCTGGATCCCCTGGAACCACAGGATAGACTCTGGATCCACTAAAAACGAAAGAATTTACTGAAGATACATACATGAATAAATAAAAAAATGTAGTATCAGCAAGAGTGCAATACTACTGGCACATCTAGACATGCTTTCTTTAAGCAAGATAAAGCAAACTTCAAACTTTAAGTAAACTAAAACTGCTAAAACAATATTAAACGTGTCACAGAACTGGCTAAATAGAAGTCATTATCTGGAAGGTGCAGGTAGAGAACGTGGGAAAGCAGTTTTTCCTGTTCCTTCTTATCTCTCCATTCACACGTCTTCATTTCAGCTGAGTGCCACATGATAACCCAAACTTCACCTAAAGTTTGCACACATTCCACACAACATTTTTCGGAGAATCAGCAACTCTCTGTTGTAGGCCCTCGGCAGAATAGCTGGTCAAATGTCAAGCCCCTCTGATGGAATGTTTTGTAAATAATGTGCAATAATGACTTTAAATACTCTCAGACAACAGTTTTACAACAGGGGTACTTTTTCTGTGAAACAAGAAGCTTTCTGGAGACGCCGCAGGCCAAGCTTGTCATGGAGGAGTAATAGGTCTCTTAGTTCAGCCTTGGCACTTGACAATGTTGCTGCTGCATTGAATTACAAACAGCCCATGGACAAGACCTTCTCTTCTTCAAGGATATTTAATCTGGTGATAAATTGTTTTGGAATTCAAGGCCTCATTGAACACGCTGCATTTGCCTTTTTCTTTCAGACAGGTTTCTTTCCTGGTGTGTTCAGGTAGAGTATGAGGTTATGACAGTCTGTCTCTCTGTCACAGTTATGCCTACTTAACAGAGGACTTGAAGGATCTACACAGATGTAAGGCAGACTTGGACCTCACAAAACAATGCATTCATGAGGTGGTGAGAGGGTAACAATCATTAGTGCAACAATTGAGAAAAATTATTTGATTTGTGGTAGTGAATTGTCACCATTAAAAAATCTGAAATAAATAAGACAGGTGGTACACGTCTTTACTGACTATGCAACTTCTATCGTTTCATGCAAACATGTAGCTACTATATAAAAGCCTCATTCTAAGTTACAAAAATACAGTGAATCATAGTTGCATATAATTATACTCTAATGAAAACATACTTATGATTTCCATAATTATATTATGGAGTGTATACTCTATTTCTGCTAATTGATACCCTCAAAATGCTTCACAGTGGACCTTTAAAGGCTGCACTTTAAGAAATATTGACCTGCCTTGTATTTAAATAGCACTCTTTGCTTGTTCAGGAATATTATTCACTTTTTTGTGGTCACTAATTTAGGCAGCTAGATGATTTAGCAATACAGGGATACCTCGGCTTATGTTGTTTCAATTTATGATTATAATTCACTGATTTATGAAACATGATTTAAAACAAAGAAACTAGTATAATAAAAAGTATACATGATAAAGTTTTGCATTGTAGTGTGATAGATAGTATAAAATCATTTAAAAATAAGGAAATTAGAATAATCCAGTACATTACCATATGAACAGCTAAGTTCATGGTTCCAGTTTCTGTCAGTAGTTGGCGTTAGTGTTTCCTGTGCTATCACTGCGATTTTCAATTCAAACGACTGATTAATCTGAACTGTGTGCTGCAAATTACTTGTAGCTTAGTACTCATGCTTGTTATCTACCTTGTTATGATAGTTTTGGGTTAGTAGGTGTAAACAGTACTTCTGATCACAACAGGGCTACCATGTTGCTGACTGATTACAGAATTAAGGGTTTCGCTTTATTTGGAAATGCATCATGATATGGCCTAAATGTAAGAGTTCTATCAGTGCATACAAGACAAGGTGAGGCTAATATATAGATATCTGCAAAATTTTACAGACCTGCAATATTTTATTTCATTGACCTGGCTGTTCCACAATTGCAACTGAATTGTTAAATATATGGCCAAAAGTCTGTGGACAGATGACCATCACACTGTTGCAACAAAGTTATAAGCACACAATTGTATAGGATAGTATGCTGTAGCTTTAAGATTTCCCTTTACTAGATCTAAAGGATCAACCCCAAACCTGTTCCATATTGACAATTCCCGTGTGCACAAAGTGAGTTTTTTGAAGACATGGTTCTCCAATGCTGGAAGAACACAAGTGGCCTGCATAGGACCCTGACCTCAGCCCCACTGAGCACCTTTGGAATTAACTGGAACTCTGACTGTACCGCCGGATTTGTCAACAATCATCAGTGACATTCATATGACCAAACATCATTAATATTCATATGGCTGGATTGTCAAGTCCCCACAGCCATGTTCTAAATTTTAGTTGAAAACCTTCCCAGAAAAGTGGAGGTTATTATAACAGCAAAGGGGGACTAATTTTGGAATGGCATATTTGATATAGTGTATATTGTTCAAAACTATAACAGAACTCAAAAACATTAAGCCGGCACTTTGGAATTGACATTATACACATGTATACAGCAAACTATAACAAAAATAAAGACACCCTATAATGCTTAGCCACAATTCCCTATTAAGCAGGAGCAGAATTTGTCAAGGGTAGATAAGCAATGAACAACCTGAACAATGGTTTTATTAGTGGTTTTTCCATTATTTTGCAGGAGACACTTGCGTGGCGTGAGAACGACCCAAATCTCGTGATCTTGCATAAGTGGAGATGAAAAAGAATTGGTGATATTGATGATAGCTGCTTCTGAAAGACTACTGCCCTGAGAAAGAAACATAGTAAGACTGAGCATTCATACTGCAGACAAGCAGAGCAACAGTGCTCATCCACAAATAGGGAAAAAATATTGATGCGTGGATAGCTGTGTGTGTATCTTTTGACAAGAAACTCTGGCACAAAAAGCGAAGACAAAGTTTGCAAAGTTGAGAGATGATCAACTGGCTCTGCTGCTATTGTCAGCAGATAAAGCGGGGATGCAAGGGATGACCTGGCCAAGTTGTAGAGTCGAGCCAGCAGAATAGCATCGCTCTCACCAGATGGACGGCAAGCGAAAAAGACGAAGAGAGCACAGTTGAGCCAGGGCAGTATGGCTACAGAAAGGGCCATGTGGTTGAGGCACGATAGGGCAGGACAAGAACTTCACTCATTTGCCAGACTTTCTCCACTCTCATGCTCCAATCATAGAAGTGAAGCCGAGCCATGGAATCAAATGTGTACTCCATTTTTACAGCCCGTTTTTCAGACCTCGTCTTCACGTGGACAAACAGGCTTAAAACATTAGGGGACTTTTGGATGGTAGTATATTAGGCCACTTTTCTTGTCATTATCTTAATTAAGGCTGGGTGGAACAGAGGGATTCGGTGTCTTTGAACACAAGTGCAATAAGCCAAAACATATGAGGCAAAAATAATGTTCGCATTCCTGCTGTAAATTTGCAGCTCATTAGTGGTGAGCAAGTGAAGTGACCATCCTGGCACGTGATGACCTTGGATAATTTCAAGTGTGGGTTCTGGTTAATATTTCATCGTTTGTTACCAGACAGATTGGTGGTCCCTTGTCCCCCCTGGCTGCGTGTCAATGTTGTAATTCCTTGCTTATGCGGTTGAGTAATTCTTTGAGTTTGAAAACAGATGTCAAAACAGTAACAATGGCATGACACAATTTGCTATCCTTTTAAGCCAACTCAAATGCTTGCAACCGAAAGCGTTTGGCAAACTTTATGACGAGCGGACGCAGGATAGAGGCTGCAGTGCTTTTACGAGCCTACTTTAGCAGCTTTCAAAAATACTTGGCATTTACACTGGCATTTAGATTTATATATTTATTTCACTTGTGTGCAATAACATTATGTGCAGGATGCAAATTTGGTTAGTTCTTACGAAGCCATGACATTTTGAAATGTGAAATAAATTGATATGGTTCAATTAAATTCTGACTGTTAAACAGGGAGGGGGGAAGTATAGCCAGCTTTCACTGGGGCCAAAATTGCTTTGTACTTTGCATTTCTATTTAATTACGGCAGCTTGAGTGTTAGGCGATAACAGTGAGACCCTCTTGTGCCTCAGCATAATGCATGAAGGTCTGAAATTGTGGCGGAGGGAAGATGACGTCTGTAAAAAGCCTCGTACTGCTGCACAAAAAGCATGCCAGGAGCCACCTGCAATGTAAGAGTTCAGGCGAGTGACTGTAGAATATATTCAATATCGTGTTATAGATCTTACTCTGCAACCAAAAAAAAAAAGAAAAGAAAAGAAAAAATATGAGGAGAAAAAAAAACCCTCAACACACTCAGCTTCTGGAAGTTAACAAGATTTGCTACATTCAGACACATTTGACCTGACCTAAGTTATTTAGTGAAGGTGCAAGACTTGGTGCAATCACAGTAATGATGTGGGTGTAACTAGTCCTGCTGCTAGGTGTGTGTTACATGTACCAGTACAATGCAGATTTCTAATCACCACCCAAACAGGGGCTCAGCTCAACAGCACTGAATCACCATTTACCTTAGATAAACAAAAGATTCTGTGTTCCTGTGAGACTGGTCAGACAGCTGAATTCACACTGGTGAATTTGTGAATATGTACAGCCTCTACATGAATATGATCTCACCTCTTAATTTTCCTGGATAGTATAAAGTAAAAAGACTTCCTTTCCACTAGGCAGATGCTTAAATGGCTCTTTACTTATATATATATATGTATGTGTGTGTGTGTGTGTGTGTGTGTGTGTGTGTGTGTGTGTGTGTGTGTGTGTGCGTGCGTGCGTGCGTGTGTGCGTGCGCGTGGAGAAAGAGAGACAGACAGACACACATGCACACATGCACACACGCACACATGCACACACACATTTTTTACTTATTAATGCATTGGTTTTTTATAGTTACTTACTTGATGGACTGTCATTCCTCTTTGAGGCTGTTTACACTATACCAACATTAACTCAACACAACTAAATAACTTTTGACAAGGCACACCTGTTAACTGAGAAGCATTCCAGGTGACTACCTCATGAAGCCGGTTAAGACAATACCAGTAGTGTGCAAAGCTATCATCAAGATAAACTTGAAGCTGAATCTGCATTATGAAACATATTTTGTTTTTCACATGTTTTTAGTTAACATATAGTTCCATATGCATTATTTCATAGTTTTGATGTCTTCAGCATTGTTCTACATTGGAGAAAATACTCAAGATACATAGGAACCTATGAATGAGCAGGTGTGTCCAAACTGGTAATGTACATAAAATAAAATATCTTAAAGCTTTAGACCTGATCATTGCAGTCTGAATGGATTATAAATGTTGTGGCAGATCAAGGAAGGATTTATCACAAAAAGCAGCTAGGGCAGAGAGGTTTAACAATCTATATATTCCACAGTGACACTGTCTGATGCTTTTAAAAGTTAAAATGACTTATGTGCTTTGGTTAACATTGATCTGGTTGAAGAAAAGTAGAGTCAGAAAATGGCTACTGCTTGTGGTCAGTAAAGCACGAGGCTAGAATGAAGTTTGCAAATTATAAAAGCTTTATACAAAACCCACAAGGTATTTGCTTTGAATTGAACCAATCAACCAAGTAATGAATAAAGCCTAAATATATTGCCAAAGGATTCAGTTAAATTCACACACAGCAATAATAAGTTTAGCACAGCACTTCCATGACAAATTAGTTTACTGAGCTGAAAAAAAAGTGCCATTCCACTGTAATACTTAACAAGCTGCACAAAATGTACTCTTTTATTCTGTTGAGAAAAACCTAACACTAACAATAAACAAGATTATTTGTTTCTCTGATATATACACGTTAAAGTTTGCATATTTTTAATCAAACAAAGCCTAGTCTAAACACTAAAACAAGTCAATTAGACATAACTGTTTTGCATACCTGATATAAACACTGCAAATGTTTTGTCTCAGTGTAATTACCAGATGTTTATGATACCTGCTGCATTTTCGTGTGTCAAAATCATAATCAAACACTGGCTGCACAGTAATATTTAGAAAACAGCTTGACACCTTTTGATTTGTCATGAAGATAATGATTGTAATTAATTGTAGTTCTATTTTTTTTTTAAACTTCTCCTGATTCTATTTCCATTGTTATTTTGATAGCCACAGACAGCTGGTTCTAATACAATGGGGAATTAATAGCTCATTTGTAAAACATACTGAGGGTGTGTTATCAGAGGGGTGATGTATAATGGCTTGTGTCAAGGGCTCTGGTAAAGTGCCCCAGTCAGAGTCGGGTGGCCTCCATGAGAGCGTTTTACGAATTAACATGTTCTTCTCTTGTGCCTGCCGCCTAGCCTTTAATTTTACTTACAACTGACGGCGTCCTAGCCGCCACCGCCACCACCACCACCAGTGTGAGTATTTGGGCTCTGTCTTTCTTTTCTCCTATCAAAACAACATGAGGGCTCTTGCGCTCCCAAGAGAGTTGTATAGACTCGGGAATATGCATCAGCTTGGGGAGAAAGAATGAGGGAGAAAAAGTGAGGGAGAGAGAGAGAGAGAGAGAGAGAGAGTAAAATTACAGTCTGAGGTGATGCAAATGATATCCTCAGTGTATCTTCCCCAAAGCTCCTACCAGCACACTGACAGCTGATGCCAGGATTAAACAAAAAGATCAGGAACTTATGACTAATAGCTCAAAGCAATCATCTCTCATTATTTCAATTACATGGGTAAATGCATGCAATCATGGATCAAATTGCTGCTCTGAAGAGGGTCTTTTCAGCCACGCGTCCCTGATAGCAACAAAAAAGAGACCAAATGTGAAAATATTTGCATTGATTTTCCTCACAAAAATATACCTTTGTTTGGAAAAAAGGACAGTCCCTCACTTGCAATACGGGCCTTTTAAAACTGTCCAAAATGCAGTAAAACAACAGAATGCTGGTCAGCACACACTGGTCCAGGGACGACACATGAGAGCTATGGAGAACACCAGCAGGACTGGAATTTGGTCTCACTGCTGCCATCTGAGGTGAAGGGCTTTGCAAATGGCAGCCATTTCCCCCAATAATAGTAGCTGCGAATGTGGCTAGGCCAGCCGATTCCGGGGTTCTCAGCAAGCTTGTGATTGATGACTCACTGACTGAGAGAAAATTGCCTTCTCATGCATAATTCATCAGGCTATCTATTTGCTGTTAAAGTAGCTGACAGGAATGTTTCTGACTGTCTGAGGGCACAATCCACTTTCAAAAATCACTTAGAAGAAGTGGAATATCAAAAATAGCCATGTAAGACCCAGTATCAGGTTAGGAGCGCCCCTTTCTTCTTCAAGATACAAAGTGCAAGGGGTTGTCTCTTGCCTTTATCAGGGTGACAGATGAAATGCTTTCAGGACATTTCTACTCCATTTCCTGACACCTGCCTGTTCAGAAGAATAGAATTTGAAGAACTGTGATGGACTGAAGGGAGAAGAACTCTGCTTGTATCTTATCAGGAAGTTATTGTGTCTACAAGTGTATGGGCTTTTTTTTTATTTCATTGTTCTCAATCACTTCATATACAGCAGCAAAAAAAGGCAGAAAAATATAGCCCATAAGGCTATCCTGGTGTTCTTGGTCAAACGGTCACAAAGAGGATAAGATCCCATCCTCCCAGGGGTAATTCTTGAAAGGAACCTGTTATAATACACCAGGCCATGTTTATAGACAAAAGGCAGGCCAAAGAAGTGTGACATTTCAAAAAACTTATGTAAGGGACTTCTTACAAAAATCTAGTTTGTATCGACTGGGTGCCATAGTGCTGGCCTCTGTGTAACCGAGCTCCGCCTTTGTCCGTCTGTATCCCTCGCCTGGAGTTAGTTTGACCAAATCCTTGCCCCTGTCCAGTGTGAGACTGCAGAAAATTGGGCTAAAGACAAGGGGGGATGCTAGGAAAGGGAGGGCTGTTGCAAGTTCGTGGACCAACCTATACCAGTTCGCTGTTGCCTCCTCTTGCATTAGCTCGTCCTGAGCAGGGCTCCATCGACCTGTCACAGACGTCAGTGAGATTGACTGCTAGGGCAGATGCACAGCTATAACAGGTAACCCGATCCTCTAGTCCCATCTGGCTCCCAGCCTTCCTTAATTCACACTTTGCCACGAAAAGACATCAAAAGAAACATGCTCTTTGTGCTCGGGGGAAACATTGTCACATACACTGTGTACATATAGTGTGGGTGTTAGGTGTGTATGTATTAGAACATGAGGATTCTTTTGTGTTAATATAGTAGCACAAGAGGCCGCTACGCTTCATCATAATCAGGCCAGAAATGGCATCCCAAAGGGATGACTAGAATTATGCAGATTGGCAACTTATGGATTAAACCTCAATTAGCATGTTTTTTTTTTTTTTTTAGCAGAGAAGGGACTTTAAAATTGCATGCATTGTGTCTTCAGTGTAGCGCTTGATTCCTAATAAGAATTGCAATTAGAAAAGGCTGTGAAAGCACTGGGAGGACGAAGCCTTCTCAGACAGATGGAGTGTTTAATTGCACAAAGCCTGAGAAGATCGTCCCCTTGCCCTGACAAGGAGGGGAAAGTGGAGGGGGGCTATTTTGAAGGGGGAAACATGGTGGAAGTGATGTTTTTTGTTTCACAGGCCACCTCTTGGTTTGAGGCAGCCAAGAGTGAGGGAGAAACACAGAGTGGGAAAAGGAGAAGAAAATCAGGGCGAGTGGTGCCCAGCAGTCTCTTGCAAGCATGGACAGATCACCTCATCCCCCTACTGATCGATGGAAGTGCTGTTGCCTGCCCATCACTTGTGCTGGTAATGACTTCTTCCCTACCAAAATATTTTGTCAAGCTTCAGTGCAGAGTCCCCACTCTTTGAATCAACACCTCAGAAATCCATCAGTGAGCTAACAATCCTGCACAATGGAGGGGGGCATTAGTAACAAATCCTCTGCCTGAACAAACTGAAATGCACTTCCAAGATGAAATCTTGGTCTTGTTATGTGACGCTAACACTTACAAGTGTGGTACTGAGGAAGATAACACATGCGAAGGGGGGAAAAAGCAACCAAGCTGTCAGTTTGTATATGAGGAAAGGCCAAAGATACACTCTGCAAATACAGTTCACTCTATTGTTCTTAAAAACACATCCACTACCCATGCACCACGTGTCAGGGAGAATATCTCGCACACACGTGCACACACACACACACACACACACACACACACACACACACACACACACACACACACACACACACAC
>JAQMCW010000005.1:18276477-18289656 GCA_030068335.1 Chrysichthys cranchii
TATATATAAACAATTTGAGATTAACATTGATATTGTTGTCAAAAGCTGTTGGAAAATGTAATTTATCAACACATACCTATGGTGTATTACCTGTAAAAATAAAAATACATTGATTAAGTTGGCTAGCCTCAAAGTGAAACTTAGCCTAACATACATGTCCTAATTAAACAAGATAAAATTGTACTTTTGACTATAGAACATTGATTTAAATGAAATGAGTTAGTTGTAAGATTTCTTCCTCATGATGTTTCAGGGAGTTTTTCCTTGTCACAATTAACACAGGCTTGCTCATTAGGGATGCATTTATAAATTCCTATGCTTACATTTTCTAAGTGGAATTTATATATTTCTGTAAGGCTGCTTTGTGACATTGTAAATTGTTAGCAGTGCTATAAAAAAAAAAAGAATTGAATTAAATTGAAAATTGGCAAGTTTAGAGAACAACTACGTATAACGGACCAAACAGCATACATTATCAAGTGTATATGTCCTGAACTGGAATTGATAATCCCCATTTTTTGGCACACTATTTACACTACTACAGTGCTGTGTGCTTTGGGATGTTGCAGAAATTTCTGGAAAGTTCAGGAGTTTACAAATAGCATGGTCTGAAATGTTTTCATCTTTGCACAACAAAATAAAAATCATGATTAAATAAATGAATGAATGAACAAATTTAATGATCCACAAAAGCTCTGTGCATCAGTGACATAAACGTGTAAAGATACGTGCGATATGTTGAGCATTTCTGAGGCGTAATGAAAACGGAGTGATGTGGTGATAGTGATGTGAATAAATTAATGAAAATTGGAATGTTTAAGCATGTTATTAGGAGGAAATACATCAATAATTAAGCATGTTTTCTAAATATTAAATAACTGCATGTAATTTGATATCATTTGCAAATGTAAGTCTTTATCTCATTATTTTGAAATCAGGCCAAAGTAAAGGTAATTAATTAAGTTCATCTTTGCCTGTTTCCCATTCTACGTGCTTGCTCCCTTGTGAATTCAGTGCTAGGTCACAGAGTCTGGGCACGAAGGTCCAAGGCCGGATCTTTTGCTTCCTGCTTTGGTTGTGATTTGGGGCAGGAATTGGACGGTGGCCACTTGTTACACCCTCTGTGACCTCTTTGTCCTGCACCTGTGAGGAATCCCCCAACCCCACAGGGCAAGAAAACAGAACAAGAATCAGGTTAGAGGTCAAGGGTCAGAGAACTGTGAGGAGGAAGTTTTTTTTCTTTCAAATCAGCAAGACACTTATCACTTATCTCATCTGATTTGACGACCATCTGTCTGTCAAGGAATTTAGACACTTCTGTTTTGCCTATAAGAGACATGGTTCTCAATATTGTAGCATGAAAGAAAAAGCTGTGAGTTATTTCATGCGTTTTCATAGCAGAATGTTTACACCCAGGAACCTACAGAAGTGGAAAAACCAAACAGCATTCAGTATGATTTTTTCCATCCAAAATTATGAGGATGACAATGTATTTCTATTTATTTGAAATATTCCTTAAGGGTTTCAATAACATAGCCACATAGAGAATTCAAAGCAAACATTACCCTGAAAAGTCAGAGAAAAGTTAGAAATTGCAGTTAGTTAATAGTTTGGGTGGAAAATCTAAAAATTGTCCCTGCTATTTATTTTATACAGTGCTTTTCTTGAAGAGTGCCAATAATGCAGGTTTGATGAGTGTTCTGGACTGACACACTATACTAGCACTTGCACACTACAGGTGTTATAAAAGTCTGCCCACAGGGACACAGATTAACTCTGATATACAGTACAGTAGGTCTTTGAGAGGCAGTATATCTTTCTCTAATTCAACCCACAGGAGGTAAAACGAGCAGCATGGGCTGTAGTTTCTTGCACTCCTCAACTGAAATTTGTTGCATGTTTGCAGGATTTCCTTTCTGATAGCAGATTTCACTTCTTTTCAAAGATTTCACTCAGATTGTGATCATGACTCTTGGCCTATTTAGCACACCTATTCTTTTCTTTTCAGCCATTCAGTCAAGCATCTGGTTGCTTCTTCCATGAATTTCCACATACCTATATTTCACATGTTCCTGCATAAAAAGCCCTGCAAATGCTGTGATTCAGTGCAATGTGCCACACAATTATGGACCTATTACCACTGCATTTATCTTAACTGTATTCTTTTCATTATAAATTGTAGAAAAATGGCTGCTCTACAATTCCACAGAACTATCTTGGTTTCATAAGTATACATAAAACATTTTCCCCGAAGGATTATGGTTCCTTTAGGTAGGTTCGGGTGAAGATCAGCTTGGACATTTTATGTTTGTCTTTCAATAGTGGGGTCCCCCTTGGCCTTCACTCACTAATCCCTTCTCAGTTTAGTGTGCAGTGAATTGTAAGGGTTGAAACCAACTTAATTTAAACACAGTAAATTGTGGAAACAGTCATATCAGGGTCTCGGGAGATGTCTGTGTATTCTTTGAAATTTTTGTTTGGTACTAATATTTTTTTTCTGATCACCAAACAGTTATATTGTCTTTATGAATGAATGAGACTGAGCTTTATAAATAAAGCCATCATTAATAGGTTCATTCATGTTGTGTGAGTACTTGTTGTTATTTGCAGTTGTATCTTATTTCACAAAAAATACAAATTTAGTTTCTCTAATCAGCTGTTTTAAATTCTTACACTTTTTATGTTTCTAAATACTGTTTATACATGTTTTTTTCTCTTTTTTTATTTGTTATTATTATAATATTCTGCTCTGGATCAAATAAATGAATGTAAGTAGACCAAAGCAGCTTTAATCAGATATTACTTTTAGTTTTAATCAGAGCTGGCAGATATCGAAGCCAGTGCTTCTGAAATAATGGTACTGGAGAATAGTAATGCAAAGGTGTTGTAAAGCAGGAGGTTTGACAGGTACAGACTTGTGGAAAATAGTAAATAAAGTAGTGCTATGCAGGTAAACTCAGCTTTGGAAGTGAAAAAAACTGGACAAGCAGCCGTTAGAGAAAACCCCTTATATTATCGCCTCAAGTTTCATTCAAAGAATAGTATTTGTTTGGAAACAAACATGTCTCTACTGCATCACAACTGTTTTCTAGTTCCTATGTAGTCTCTGTTGGAAAGGGTGTAAAAAATATACTGTATATGTAGTGTACTCTGGTTCTTGTTTATTTAAACTGCCTTGGTAAGCTTAATTTCTTTTTGTTAAAACAGCTGAAATGGTCACTTGCTTGTATCATACTTGGTACTGGTTTAATATGGGTCTGAATTGAATCTATTATTCCTGTTTCTGACTTTCAATATACTGGCTCATGTATAGGAAACTATTTTTGTTCTCAGCCACCAGTGGCTTATCATCTACTGGCATGCATGATCTTATTACCAGAACATGACTTTTGTGTATGCCCATTTGTATTGTTTCTTGGAGTGAAAATTACATGAACTAATAACATGCTGATGTGTTTTTGTTTCTAGTCATCAGTGCACAGGTCTGTCCTGTCTCATTTCTATCACCTCACAGACAAAGCAAATAAAAAAAAAATTTCAAGGACCAGGCCTTTTCTACAATTATAATACGAGTCTAATTATTGCCCCAATCGTTCACTGCTGGCTGGAAAATTGAGTTCATAATTGAGGCACGTCACAAAATTTGAACACTACCACATGAGAAGCACGTCAAAATGTTGGTCGGGACTTGCAAAAATCCACCAACATTACATTGCAGGTTTGGAGATCATATTAAAAAAAAATCCTTTTCCTGCACTCTCCTATGACATGCCATCCTTGGGAAAGAAAACCTAATTGGGCGAGTGCGGTTTGGCCCAAACTCTCCCACCAGTATCAGTCTCTCTCAAATTGTGGCTCATGAGGGAATATGTGGGAGGAAGGCAAACACTTACCATGCCATTATTCCAGGCTCTCCCAGTTCACCCCCACCCCCAATCTCCAGCTTCCCCTCCCTTCTATCCACCCATCAACCCCTGTATGCTGCACAACAGTAAATGGAAGGGGAGGGTAAGCCTGCCGGTGGGCTCTGCAAATAGTGACACCTGCGGCGCTTCTGAAAGGCGCTTCGTTCCTGCTCACTATATTGTATGGAGGTGCAGAAAGGGAGTCGAGGCCCCTTACCTGGGCAAGAGCAGGCACTCGGTCCCAACCAGGCCCTAACTGGCAGATTGGTAATGAGCTGTTGTGTGTGGTTAGGCTCAGGTTTGGGCACTGTGCCCCCCCAGAGGCCAAATGCGGTGGGGGATAATAAGAGAGGTGAGACTCTCAATGTGGTTCTGATTCATGGGGGCCATCCGTCCGGATTATCTTTCTCACCGTGGGCACAATGAGCACGGGGCTTCCCCGGGGTTACGAACAACACTGCCAGATTGGGCCAGTGAGCCCCTGGGGGAGAAGCGCCTTTCCCAGGGTACAAACACTGTGGTGCACGTCAGGTTAATAGGAAGGATAAATAACTGTTTGTTCTAAAATTGAGTTGCAGTCAGGCAAAGGACACAAACACAAAATGCCTTGCTCATGACAACAAGAAGGTAATATCCGTAATGATCATCACTGTTTATTTAAATACAAAATTGAAATGTGAGCAGCCTCAAAGAGTCAAATTGCAATGTAGAGGTATGCAGAATGAAGTAAGAATCAAGATACCATACAGTGCAATTAATATGAGATGAAATAAAAGTTACCCAAGTCTATTTTTGAGCACCAAAGATGATTTTAAATTCTGATTTAGTCTTTTCCATTCAAATTTTGTGGCCATTTCTGAATAATAATTTGATTGTCTAGCATTCTTCCTGGTCCTAGAATGGAAAAGAAAATTCCAAAAAGTGAATACAGTGCCTTAAAAATGTAATAAATAAAGAAGCAACCACAGAAAAGGCAAATACACACTATGATCTTAAAATGACACAAAAAATGTCACTGATGATGCACTTTGTTTTGGTCTGCAAATGGTTCACCCTTAGAGCTTGATTTTTAATTAAACATTGCTAGGGTATAGATTTACAAATATGGTTCTTACCTTTGACCATCAGCAGGATTTTTAGTGGTAATGAGCACCATTTGTTTCAGTGACTAATATACTCTACCTCTGTGTTTATGACTTGAAATCGTCTTGTGTGTTAAATGAAAGAAATATCTGCTTGGCAAGCTTTTCCAAATATGCTGGGCATTATTATTATTATTATTATTATTATTATTATTATTATTATTATTATTATTATTATTATTATTATTATTATTATTATAGGGGTGTGGCAATCACTCTTAGCCTATGAATTACTCATCTGACTTCAGTATAATAATCACACGCCCTAAAGCATTTAGACAGATCTTTAAGAAAAGAGAAGTAGACTAATAAATGGATCAGATTCTCACTTTTTATTTTGTTCAATGCAAAAACACAATTGTTTTTGTACTTGTTGGTTTCATTCACAATATGTCCAGTGATCGGTGTGTCATTTATGCACATCATCAGCATGCAACCTCATGTAGCAGCCTAGATGTCATTGCTCAGTTCTGCAGCACAAATACTGAACATGTGAATGGCCATCATGTGTAAGCAGTAACATTCAAGCAGCTATGCCACTCATGTCACACATAGTGCATGTGAATGAACTGGCTTTTTAACTAAAGCTGTGATTATTGATTAACCCGGTAAATGCCCACGACCAACTGACCACTCTTGTAGCTACATAGCTTTCCTATTACTCTCGCTGTAGTTACTGTAGTTCTGTTGAGTTCCTCATCCATTCAGTATGGTAAAATGTAACAAATTTGGGGCATTATTTGGCCAAGCCCCTGACCATTCCACCACTTATATATATTTCACATAACATGCCATATGCTGTAGTTGCTTTAATATTCTCACTGTCTTTAATAAAATACTACTCCATAGTCAGGGAATTTTCATTCACATCTTTTAAAATTTGCTATGAAATACACTCAAAGTCAAAAACCACATAAAATAGATAATAGAATATTAAGCATTCCGTGTTTTATAATTAGAGCGAATGTACAGAAGCAATGTGTAATATTGCTTCACATTCTATTTTTGGTATCTTTATGACCAGCAGCATAAATGTAAAATGATTGGGATTTAATGAATACATTATCATGAGGTGTGATTAGGTGTGCTGCCACCATTACATAAATAAATTGGTTTAAACTAAGTGATACTATTTTAATGACTGCTTTGACCAAAATGAGTTTAAATAAATCCCAGTGCATCAGCAGATTTTGAATGTCACATCCCGCCCACCTCAGCACAGCGCATTAATTTATGACCAGGATAATAGCAACACCATTCAGAAGTGAAAAAACTATGGCTTGAGCCCCAAATACCAACAAGTCAGTCTTAACCAGTAAATTATGCTTGCATACCCTTTAAATAAATCCAAATGAGCAACTTCTGACTATAACACAGATTACTGCCTAACTATACATCCAAAATCACCAACTTGTGTAAATCTCTCTCACTCATCCAGAAACGTAGCCACCGGTGCTGGTGAATAAATAATCTGGTCCAGTCTGACTTCAGACAAGCAGGCCTCATCACCGCTCTAAAATTTTCATAGACAGTCACCACGGAGCAAATGCTAATTCAGGTGTCCTTAGCTGTACTAAGATGAAATAAATCAGCCCTCTCTACTACACTGTGAAGTAAGTAAGAAATATAACAACAAAGTGTAAAAAGGAAAATACAGCTTAACCCATTAATGTCCAACAAATACATTCATTATTATAAGGGTCAATGCCACAATACCTGTTCTGGTCAGTCCAAAGTTTTGGAATTGGGTTATTTATTAATTTATTTATTTACTTACTTACTTACTTACTTACTTATTTATTTATTTATTTATTTTTAGCTTGGAACACCTATTAGTGCTAACTAATATTTTTATTACATGTAATGTTCATACTTTTATTTAGAGTAAAATTTAGATTTTCTGTAGTTTTACTGAAATTCAGTAGTCTTATATGACCAATGGATTCATTTTAATATAAGAAAAAACCTTACTGTTTCAAACATTTTTTTCAAATTTGTGCTTGGGCACAATCAAGAAGCATATGGATCAAAGGTAAAAAGTAACATTGTAACTGACATTAAAGGATTAACAAGATTTTCTAGTAGTATATCAGGTACAGTACAGTACAGCAGCCAATATTATCAGGTACGTCAATGGAAGTCACAAGCTAAATTTTATTGCCCTATATCCATATAATAGGATTTAATGATGTATATTCAAATGAATAAACAAACAAACAAACAAACAAACAAATAACCTACTGAGAAATTAACCACATATTTCCAAGACAAACAGAGTTTGAAAGAATACAGGAAGACTTGCTGACTGAATAGTGTAATGATGGGAACCTTGCACCTCCTGTCCTTGTTGCAGATACATGTGGCCACTGTAGGCTTGTTTACTCCTTTTTTCTGACAGCCTGTCTGTTTAGATTTCCTTCACTAGGCATTGAGATTAGTAGTGCTGCTTCTGTGGTATAAACAGCACTAGGCAATATTGCTAGCCATCTGAGCAGTCCTAAACAGTCAAGTAACCGGCACGACAAATCCAATGATGGTTAATGTCATAAGGCTGTTTGCAGTTAGGATGTTTGTCAAAAGGTGGCTAGATTGGTTGAGACTTGAGGAATCCAACAGGACATAAGATTTCAGAGTGTGTAGAAAGCACACCACATGCCTTATTTTACACCAAGCTTAGCATTGTGGAACCTTTGGGTTTTTTTTTTGGTTTTTTTTTTGAGAAGAGCAGATCTAAAGCGTACATAGAAATGCACTTTTTGTCTTTTTATTTCAATTTTATTTTTCAAAAAATCTTTGGCACCATAGACATAATTGGTATAAATAAGACAATTGCAACATGGAATCCTTTGCAAAATATTATGTTGTACAAATTGTTCTGTAAAAATCCCAAAGACACCAAATGAAAATACTATTAATTTAATATTTTCTTTTAATGGTGTATATATCGTGTTATGCCATATTATATCTGTACAACCCAACAAAACAATATTCCAGAAAATGTATGAACGTATGAACAAATGTATGAAGAGAGAGAGAGAGAGAGAGACAGAGACAGAGAAAGAGAGAGAATGAATGTATGTATGCTATGGATATTTCTATACCATAATCTACTATACCAAGAATGTATGCTTTACCATGTATCAACTCACAAGCACTGAACTGGAACCACATCTATGTGGAAGCAAATATTTACTTACCAGAGAATCTTGTTTATCCACAGATCTGGCAGGTGTTCGATATGTTGAAGTATAGGTAAAGCCTCCTCAATCACAGTAGACAAACAGCAAACCAAGTCAAAGAGGCCTGTGACTTTCTAATTAGAGTGTTTCATGCTAAAGTGAACATCAACAAGACAATCTATTTGTGACACACATCTGAATAAGAATGCATTGTATGTAAATAGTTCAGACTATGTGCTTGAATCATAAATATAAAAAATGCTGAATATTTACAAGCATCTTAGTGTTCTTAAATTTCCTGTAGTAGCAAAACACTTACTTCAGTTGCATTTCACTTACTTGAAGTGTAATTTAAAAATGTAACATCAAAAATGACTTGAAATTGCTTGAATGATTGAAGCAAATGCATTCATCTGCAAACATTTATGTTCAAGTGATGAGATTTTAAAATATAATTCCAAGGATTTAAAAAAAAAAAACCCCTCAGTTACCAGTTCAGTCGTAGGTTTAGATAGAGTATTATCTGTTCTCCTTGTATTTGTATGGGCTTCCTCTAGGTTCTCTGGTTTTCTCCCACACTCCGCAACATGCTGCTAGGTGGAGTGGCATCTCTAAATTGCCCCATATGTGCCCGAATGTATGAATGATGCCCCATGAGATTCTGGATCTACTGTGACCCTGACCAGGATAAAGCAGTCACTCAAGATGAAGAAATGAATCCTTTATCAGTAAAAGTAAGTTATTTTCTACTAAAACTGTATTTTACATGCCCCCTAAAGGTGTAACCTAAACATCAGCATCTAATATTAGTAATAAGCAGACTATTTTGGCATACAGTGGCATTTCATTCCTACTTTTACTGTATGTATGTATGTGATGAGAGAACACAGGTGCCCCATTAAGAGGAGCGTACACTGGGTCTGAAGCTGAGCAAAGTACTCCATTCAGGGCAGAATCAGAGAAGAGCCGATGGTTTGTTCGGCTAACCAAATAGCACCTTTCATCTTCAGCTGCTTTCACAGCCATTGAAGTGGAAGATAAACTTTGCTCCCCTCTCTCTCCTCTCTCTGCTGTCGTAAGTGCTTGACACCCCCCTATTAAGGAGCTTTTGCTCAGGTTGCCATGAATGGACAAGGAGAAATTTGAAATGCATTGAGTCACTGTGTTTTAATGGTGCTTTGGTCTTAGAGAAAATGGCACACACCTAGGAAGCTTAGATATACTTCAAAGACAAACAGAAATGTGTGGCACTCTCATCAGCCTGAGCCAAGCTGCAGAGAAAAATTAAAGGTGCTTCTGTCTCTGTGTGGTGTGACCCTCCTGTTATTTCAAAAACCAAAAATAAATTCTCCATATCAATTAACCTTTCCTGGTGGTGCATGACCGTGTTCGCCTGACCTTTGACTACATCACAATGCAGAGGCAGAGAATGTCTACGGCTGAAGGAGAAGGGGTGGAATGTATAAAAAAAAATCAAAACACCTAAAAAAAAAAAAGGCCATCACAGAGATGACATCAAGAATGTGATTGCTTCCTCAGAAATAGAACTGAGCGCCTTAAAACGCACTCCAAATGGAATGACTGTCATCTAGGACATCACTGGGAACATGCTGCATGTTAAGATGATAGAACTCATTTCTGCACCTTGTCACAAACGTCAGACCATCGATGAGCCCATACAGTTGGTGTACTTTCAAGTTAAAAGCCAACGTATAAATGTTTATTTCCAGTACAGGCTATAACACATAAAGTCATAGACAGAAAGAATGGTGAGGGGGAGAAAAATCAAATCAACTGACTTTATTATATCCAATTCCCATCAAATTGGAGCTATGCTCGGGTTGGACTAATGGGCAGTTATCTAATTTCCCTTACTTCCACTGAAATGATGTTCATGTCTGAAGAGATAGAGAGAGTGAGACAAAAAAAATCTGCTCATTCGACGCCTAGAACAATGGTTTATCACAAGACACCCTTATATAAACCAAACACTTTTTTCTTTCTCACTTATGGGGGGTGGGGGGGTGGGGTGCTTTTGCTATTTTGATTATGGTTACCAAGGTGACATCAGTAATGGCCTTGGTGACACATGGCTGGTGCGAAAGGAGAGATGAAGGTTTATATGATGCATGCCATTACTGTCAATATTTATTCATTAAAAAGCAGCCAGTGGTTGGAAGGATGCTTGCACAATTCCTAATTTTGCAAATCAGCCATTACTCATACCCCAACCACATATCATGATCTCAGACTAAACAGGACAGAGTGGAACACAGGCATTGTGGGTACAATTTTATTGATCCTGCACTAGAAAAAAAAAAACAACATTTAATGCTTTGAAAGAGTATGTACTTCACAATGATAGAGACATGACTTAAAACTTTGCTGAACACATCCCCAAACATTTTGAGATTCTATTCACGACCAGTGACTGGGCTAGATGTTCAATTTGTCACATTTGCTGTAATATAAATCTTAATTATAAACAGATTTATAACTTGCTGAAAACCTTTTCCTCAAATGAAAAAACATCTTTTCATGAACAATAACTTATCATACAGTTTCTTTAATAAAGCCTTTAATCCATGTACACAGAAATATCACTGGTTTATATATTGTTTAAGTGTGTAAAATGTGGGGCATATCAGGCAGAAAACATACACCAACCAAACGAGAAAACAATGGCAAGGTGGATAACTAAGAGAGAGAGAAAAGTGTAAGTGTGCTATTTTGTAATTGAACTTTTTTTTCTCCATTTGAAATAATGTCTGAGTTTGTGTTGTTTGATTGTCAAGGTTTTGGTTTTTTTAACTGTGGACATTGAATCACAAAACAAAAAGGCATTGTGAGAAAATTGGGTAAAATGTTGCAATGAAATGCATGAATCCTCATGAACCCAGGAAAATCTCCTAAGGACAAGATGGTGAAACTAAAGTTCTAGATCTGAACTCTGAGATTAAATTGACATGACAGGTTAAAACAATAAATGCCTGTCATTACAACACGACTCCTAACAGCAAGCTAAGAGGTAGAGTTACTTATAGCTTGTTGCGTCTGAAATTGTTCCACAATAACAGCAGAGTAAAGTCACTGCAATCATTCTAAAACAAGAAAAGGTAATGAATGATGTGGTAAGATCTATTTCATTTGAAGTCATGTTGTAGAACTGTATGTATATTCTCTAAGATGTGTATCTGAATTAGCCAGAACAATTCAAATAAAATGTGTGGGAATTTCAAGGAGTGAACACAACTTTGAAAGTGCATACAATTAAAATGATAACACAGCATGTGATCTCTGACCCCTCCCACCACATTGTCCATATTTAACTATTCATGAGCTTTATTAAGAGCTGGACAGTGCTGATTTTTCATTTAATAAAATGAGTGGTGATATACTTTCTTACTATTATCAAAGGATGGTGCATATTGTTTGCTGCACAGGGGTATCTGCAAATTAGATCATTAATCCTAATCTTTATTTGGTAGAATTTTGTGAGATGTAGCCTAGACAATAGGCAAGCCTTAAGTAAAGGAATATGTCAATTGTAATTGAACCCTGCTGTATATCTCCAGTAAGGTCCAATAAACAATTTTGTCACAGCGTGACTGGATATCTCAAGAGGCCAATGACTAAATTTCCTCCACAGAACTGCTTGCCTGAAAGACCTTATTTAGCTACATCTTGGAACAGGGTAAACAATAAGTTTTTGACTCTTGCCACCTGGCCTTCAGATGAGACATTTCACATTTAAAAGGGACAAAATTTTCAGTTGTATCCTAGCTTGTATTAATAGAGACACAGAAGTGTAAACAGAAATTGTCCTTTAAAGAGATTTGTTTTAGGAACTAAAAGACTCATACTGTATATGGTTTTATCAGATATGTGAGGTACTGGTGTAGTTTGTAAAATAGGAAGAAGAAAGAGGCAAACAGAAAAATTCCATCAAAAACCAAGGACATTGCATTCCCTTTCACTGACATTTTGGCGAACTGTGCACTTGAAAATGTTGCACAGTAATTGATGTTGATCCTAGTATGTGTGCAGGCTGCGCTACAAATTAGGCTGGGAAAGGTTATCATAATATTTAGCTAGACCAATTTGTGAACTTGAGCAGCTTCCCCCGCCGGCTAATCGTGAGAAGCAAAATATATTTTTGGGTTTATATTATGTTATACAAGATGTCACCTAGTAAAATGGTGGGTGGCAATGTGAATCCAACAAGTCAGTGAACGGTTAGACAAACGGCTCATGGCTGCATGTTGTGGTGGCTCAATGCTGTGAGCGTTCCACTGAGGGTGTGAAGGAATGTGTTAAAAGTTCAAGCAGCCTTCTAATGCCACAGAATCCCTCCCCCGAAGGTCAGAGGATCCTTTAAACAGAATCAAGGTCCTTCTCACTCATTCAGCTCCAGATATTAGCACGTTAAAAGTGTTCCAACTCTAAGACTATAGGTTTGGAGAAGCTGTAAGACAGAACAGGACAGTTGTATCTCAGAAGCCATTTCAGACTGGGCTGTTGTCATGATGTTCTCATGTCTGACATTACCACAGTCCTATTAAAAGAAAATGAACAATTAGTCATGCCAGTTAGGCTAGATGATCATGCACATCAACAACAACAACTTCTTCTTCTTCTTCTTCTTCTTCTTCTTCTTCTTCTTCTTCTTCTTCTTCTTCTTCTTCTTCTTCTTCTTTTTCTTCCTCTTCTTCTTCTTCTTCTTCTTCTTAAATAACAGATCTAGAGACCTTAGCATTAGGCCTGTATGGTTCTTTCATTCATTTTTTTACCCAAACACAATATTATAATACTAAGATCCCAATGTGTATATATGAAATAGGTTTTTTTTGTAGTAAGATAGGGTTTTTATTTTCAGGAAGTGGATTATTATTATTATTATTATTATTATTATTATTATTATTATTATTATTATTATTATTATTATTATTATTA
>JAQMCW010000005.1:18307114-18320925 GCA_030068335.1 Chrysichthys cranchii
GCGATTTTTTTTTTCTAAAAGTAGCTCTCAGTGGGGAAAAAGGTTGGAGAACCCTGGTCTACATACTGTAGTTACAGAGATTTAAAAAAAAAACTAAAACTAGCTATCTAATATTTTGGTAGAATACCACAAAAACCTAAGAGGCTAATCTTAGAGGAAGTGCTCAAACAAAGTTTTTGAGCCACTCCTGATGCTTGGATGTGATCAATCTATCAAGTAAGCTGATGATGTAAAAAACCAAGGCTTTTATGTAAAAAACCCTCATCACATGCTGAGTTTTTCATATCATCATGGCCCCAATAACGACTATGATAGACAGTGGCATCAGAACTACGATCCACAGAACTGATCTACAAAAAAATTGCAGGATCTGGAAGTTTTCTGTTCCTGCAAGCAGAAGTAGGTGGTCAAATATGAAGCTTACGGGACAAAGAATGGCCATGTTTATTAATGTGGGAACATATAAGATACTGTGTTTGCAGTATTTTAATTACTAATTTGTTTATATTTTGGGATATAGAGACAACTAATTTTGTTAGAAAATGTCATGGGTAGGTGGAAACAAAAATAATAACTGGGGTTTGCTAAGAATTCCTTTGGAAACAGGCAGAAGCAAAAAAAAAAAACTGCCCCATGTACACTTCTAGTCCGTGGAAGTGACCTCCATTTTGTATTCACTGCTTCACATTACTGAAGTTTCTAGGTGTGTACAAATATCAATGCACTTTCTACCAGAGTTGTTCAGCACCAAAGATGCTGAATGCAGAAGAAAGAGTCCACTTTTGGGGGTAGCTGATGTCAGCACAGTTTCCATTTTGCTGTGGTTGCCATTTTTTAAAATATAAACACAAAAAAACAAACAGGATCCAGGCCTGACTGTTGCCATACCTTCTGAAGTCACCTTCTTCCATGGGTTGGGTGGGTACATGAAGGCAGCATTTTGGATCTGGTCATGGATGTCTTCATCCTCATTGAATGGGAATGTTCCACTGAGGCTGACATAGATGATGACGCCAACACTCCACATGTCTAGAGAGCGGTTGTAGCCCTTGTTCCTCAGCACCTCAGGCGCCAGGTAGGCCGGCGTACCCACCACTGAGCGCCTGAAAGACTTCTCACCAATGATCCGAGCAAACCCGAAATCGCAGAGTTTTACCTGTGAAACAGCAATGAGTGTTGCTGAGTCCTAAGAGCCTGAGGCTAGAAGCAGACAGCCCCTTTAACTTGACTGTGGTGCAACAAATAGCATCCATTATTTCTCCCCAACCCCCTTTTCCCACCACAGACACTATAATGAGCAGTTGCCAGAGACAGTGCTAAACTCAAATGAAATTATCATGCAGTTAAAAGCAGTTCCAGTACTACACTCCTGCCGATTTTCCCCTTCACATTTTACATGCATAGAGGAAGGAATGCTCTTTACGGGCCATCATAGGACCACTGCTGCTGAGCTGAAATCACAGAATGGGCAAATGACAACTATTCTAGCTATTCAGTTTTCAGTGTTTTTGTGCTTGTTCTGGAAAATATTTGTTGTAAATAATGCAAAAGAGATTTGGTTTAGTATTCCTCTGAGATGTTTGCTGGTGCCCAAACACAGTGAGTCATTCGTTCTACTTGAGTGCTTCCAGAGCAAGCTTCACACGCTAGACGGGTAAAACAATGAGGAGATAATTTAGCAGTCTTTCAGCGCGGAGACGCAGGCACACGCTCTGTGTGCCGAACACAGAATAAACTGTAATTATCGTGGCTTATTGTTATTCCTTTGCTTTTGTAAAAGCAGATTATTTCATGTGTATTTTACAGTTTTCTCCCTTTATTTTTTGAATGGTTTTCTGACAGCATGCTACTCACTTGTGGAAAGGAGTCAGCAGATGCTAGCAAGACGTTCTCAGGTTTAAGGTCACAGTGTACGATGTTCTTGAAGTGAAGATGGCGTAGCGCTACAAGGATCTGTCCAAAAAGAAACCTTGGATTTAGTGAAGGTTGCCACACATTTTCATACTCTCGGTGTTACGAGATTTGAGTTTACAACCCAATGATGGGACTGTTTCCTTGTGTGTATGGTGTCTGACACTGTGGCAACTCAGGATGTTTCTGAGAGACTTACCTGTGAGACAAGGAACTTAGTGATGCGTTCTGGCAGCCTCCCTTTCTCACTAGACAGTATCATCTCCAGCATGTCACCATGGAGCTTCTCCATGACAACAAACACACGCTCTGGCGTCTCAAACATACACTCCAGGTTCACCACCCCAGGGTGGTGGAGATTCTAACAAATACAAATACAAATCTTGAGCTAAAAGAGCTTAGAGTAATCATTTTCATTGCACATTTCTGTTCTGTACATACTCAAAGGCATTTCTGTTCCTCAGATTCACTGAGGCTGGGGTTATTTTCCATGCCAGCACATTTGTAGGTGTTCCAAAGTTAAGCATTGTTTGTTTGTGTTGTGTTGTGTTGTGTTCTGTTGCGTTGTGATGTGTTGTGTTGTGTTGTGTTGTGTTGTGTTGTGTTGTGTTGTTTTGTGTGCATTGTTCCTGCACTGGAGCTATGAGCTGTGCAATGCTACCTGCTTTTGTGCCTCCATGCAACATTACATTTATTTTATTTTAATTTACTCATTCAGTAGACGCTTCTAACCAAAGTAACCTACGATTGAGCTGTCCAGATTAGAGATAAGGGCCTTGCTGAAGGGCAGCTGTGACAGCTCAAAGCCTTGTAACCACTGAGACACCATTTGCCTACTTATTTTCATATACTATTCATATTATTCATATAAGTATATGAATATTCATATGCTTAATGAATTCATTTTTAACTTAATTTAATAACTTAATGTAATTACGTAAATGCTTTTTGTAAATGTGTGTGTTTATCTACCTGGAGGATGGCAACCTCATTGCGCAGCTGGCTCTCTTGTTTCGTTGGGAAGCGCAGTTTGTCTATAATCTTGATTGCCACGTCTCTCCCTGTTTTTCTGTGCTTTCCTGCAGTATACAAACCGTAACCGTAAGAGCAAAACGATTTGGTACAAATGAATGTCGTATGCAGTACTGTATTTGTATATTAAATCATTCTATCAACATAAACAGTTGCATCTAAATGATACTGCTATGCTATCAGCATACAATGTGTTATTGTATGTCCTATTTATGTATCAACAAACAGAATGCCACAGAGTATACTGCAGATTAATTACCGCCATAGACAATGCCAAATTGCCCAGATCCAAGAACTTCATCCGGGAATATCTGATAAACTGTGCTAATGTCCTATAAAGAGATGGAAATAAACATGCAAACAGGACTGTTAAATAAACTACATCAACGCTTTCGCTTTGAACAAATGCGTTATTCCTTCTGCTATGTCTAATCTGTTCTGAAGATTTTGTCCAGTTACAGTGTCTGAATTAAGAGCAAATATTACTTGCATTGCACTAGGACTCTGCAGGAGAAGTGTGGGTAACTATGGCAATCCCACGGCCACACGGGTGATCAAATAAGCTCCAGCAGAGGCATTGAGTGTTTATATTGCACTGAAACTCAAGGCTACAGCTATTGGCAAGCCAACAGTTTCCTCCAGCACACAGAAATACAGTTCAGAGAGAGCGAGTTTTAAAACATGACATTCATCCAACCTTTTTCATATTTTGCAGCATAAAATATATCTGCGTTGGAGGACTGATAACTCATGCTATTCCTTTACCCATAAATGAAGTATGTTATATTATATTTAGAGTAAACACTTTCCTGCTGTGATTTGTTTACTGAGCTATATGGCACATACAGTCCAGGGCTGTACTATGATTTTTTTATTTTTATTTTTTTAAATTAAAACAACTTTAAAATGTATTTTCTTCCACGTTTTTAAAAAGTTTTTATTGTTTTTCTGTTCAGGTTCATCAGTTATGATCAATATGAGATAAATAAAAAGAAATAATAAAAGACTAATAAAAGAAAAATCGCACCTACCACATTCTCCTGAATCTGACAGTTAGACACAGAGATGCTGATGGAAACGTCTTCTGTTGGCAAAGAAAACAAATGTGGTTATTCTCCGTCATCACCATCCATAATAACACTTCCATACAGGTGTCTGTATAAGGTGACGATATTATATACTTATATATAAGCCTTTCCTGCTTGGTTTTCGTTGGCACTATAAATACTCATTATTAACCTGGAGAGTATAGATTTGTACAGTCAATCAATCAAACAATCAATGTATTCTCCATTGCAGACGAATCATTCTGTTAAAATAATATACTCTAAATTTCTGCCTATACCTTTTCATATTGATTTTTTCCTACACAATCCTTTTCATATGTAATTTGTTTATTAAGCAGCATCTACCAACACCACTGATAAATAAGCTCATTCTTCAGGTTTAACTGAGATCATCTTGCTATCATAAAGTGTAAACTGTTCTATTTAGTCAGCTATGTCACTGAAATGCAATTTTCAAGTATCTGTACACAACCAAGCCAAACAGTTTTAGGTTCTTTTGTTCTGTGAACATATCTTGTACATTGTCAGTGTCAGGGCCGATTCACATGAAGCACCAAAAATGCCCGGAAAGCGTGAACTCTTTGCTTGCATCTTACTGAAAACTCATGTTTAGGATGCACAGCACTCGCAGTGGAAGAGCTGCGTGGAAAAATTCCCGCATTGTCTGGGTTCATATCATCACTGATTGATTCAGGAACTGAGTTTGGATGGCGAGTGAGTACTGCAAGTCACATTTCAGACTTGACAAGTTTCAGTTTGAATTGCTTCAGTATAAAAGCGGACCACGAATCACCACACACAGCATAAGCCATTAAATCATCATTCCTGCACAACGACTGTGCATTTGTCTGAGTCAAATATTAAACATTTATAAAACTAAGCCAATAATGAAATTAGAAATGTTTGGCATTTTAATTTGGAAAAAATAACAATAACATGTTCACTATTTAAAGCCAGGGAAAGGGAACTTTGCATGGCAACAATGAGCTTCTCCTCCATTTTTTGCAAAAGCTGAGGGCAGGATCTGAGTGAATCGCTGATTGGATGTTTCATGTCCTGTGGGAAGCGGTGCGCTTGGGGCGTTTTAAAAAGTTGAAATATTTGTATCTGGTTGTTATCTCAGTATCTCAGTCACGCACAGGTAGACACGTCATGTGAATCAGCCCTTAGGCTTGTTGCAAAGTATGAATACAAAAGCTACAGGTTAGATTATAGGCCAACATGCTTTTAAAAACTATCAGGGTGAAATGAACAAGTATTTTGCATTCTACCAACCCATTAGTTGTTTATTAAGTTAAACCCACTACAAACACATTATAGTTAATGCTTGACCTCAAGTTCAGACCCAACTCTCTGTGCACATGAAATATAAACTCCAGAGGAGTGTGAAAATTGATTAATTTATTACAATGGGCTTTTGTAAAAATAGAATTGTGTGTAACAAAGAATTGCAATACATTATCTGAAATGTACTGCATACTATACACATTCTCACAGAGGACTTCCGAAGATTTAAATGAGGAGAAAAGAAATAAAAAAGTGTCTGTAGTATAATGAGTCCCAATGCATTTCAGAGTAATCATCTTACTGTGATAGCTGTGACGGCTGCTGTGAGCCATGCCCTTGGATATAACAGGCATGAGGGCATGCTGGATGGCTGTTTGCCACATGTGAGCCACATCCTGGCCAGTTCCGCTGATCAGCACGCTGCCATGGAACAAAGAGTAGTCTTCCTGAGACAGGTTCTCGCCTACATAATACACTAGCGTGGCGGTGGCAATCTCAAAGCAGTGAGGGTTGGCACCTTCGGGAAGCAAGCTGAAGTTCTGCGCAGGCTCTAGGGACAGAATCTCAGACAAGGGGATTTCCTGTAGAACAAAATGAAACATGAAATTAGAGATTGGAAGAGAGATCTTGTGTAATATCATAATATGAAACATCATATTGGAAATAAAGAAGAGCTTTACTATATGTATTATTTCCATTTGCTTTTAAAAATGTGATCTTCAGTTGCATCCTGGATTTATTTTGTAATGAAACATTTTAAAACTTCTTTCAATGACATGTTAGTATAGTTCACTTTGGTCTCACTTTTCATTAGTTTGTCCAGCTCCGTACATTCTACCCAAACAAATCAGGTTCTAAAGCATCAACTTTCATGCTAATATCACTGTCCGTTGCTTCGTGACCGTCATCTCATTGCTAACTAGCTGAGCCAACTTTCTGTTATAGTTGTGAGCTGCATCCTGGAACCTGGACATTTGCTGTGTCTGCTATTTCTGCGTTGGATTTTTTTTGAATATGACAATAAACATTCATTAAAAAAGTCTAATGAAATTGATTCTCTGATGCAGATGTATCACCGTATTGAATTCTTTTCACTGTAGTCCTTTTCTTATTCAACAAAGTAGTTCAAATGCAAGGGGGTACACAGAGTTCTGTTTTTCTTGAGATATAACACATTGATGTTTTGATAGACAACAACAGTTGACATAATCTTAGAAAGTTTGTTTTTGTTTTTGCTATCATGTACTAATTTGTTAAGTCACTGAAGTTTAATATTCAAGCATCTGTACACAACCAAGCCTGTGTTCTGTGAATATATTTTGTGCTTATTATGTATCATGTGCTTATCATATTTTGTGATTATCATGTAATTATGTCACATGATTAATTATTTGCTGACTGACTGATTGTACTCACCTTATAGTATTTGCTCCCAGTATCATTCTGGAACAGAGTAATGCACTTGCTATCCAATCGCCAGTAATGTCTCTTACGCTAGTGTAAAATCAAACAGTGAAACAGTAGAATTAACCTGATGTAAAATGATGAATTTATATTTGTTGTAAAATGTCCTTTTTAATGAAGAAGTAAATGGATATATCAATGTTTATTTCATTTCATGCTCTTTCTTCAGCATTCATAACATGCACTCTTTATTCATAACACAAAAAAAATGTTCTTAACCTCAAGTAAAAAGACTTCAAAAAAGCCTTTTTTATTTGTGGACACCTAAGAGCTTATCGTTTCAAGACAATAAGGGCCAGATGTCTTACCAGTGTGTCCTTGCTCGTGAAGTGGACAAGCCATCCCTCCTTCATGACATTACTGTTTTTCCTCTTGATGTGCTTCACTGACTGGACCACTCGCATGAGAGGGATGTTGTTGCTAGTGCATGGACTATAAAACACATTGACACAAAGAATGTCTGTGTATCTTTCTTGATGAACACAGCTTGAGCTAATGTTCCTGCCACTAACTCCAGCTGTTTGTATTAATTTGTTTCTGCTGCTTCTCAAAAAGAGGCAATGAGAAGCTTGTAAAACTTGGGATATTATGATAGTATGTTTATGATGTGGCGAGGAATACCTGATGATTCTACTGGGCTCATCAGGATCTGGATCATGGAAATCTCCGAGCTCACAATGGCCTACATCCAGTAGGACAGAAGAGTCTGCAACCAGAGATTCTTCCATGTCATCTATGATGAGACTGTTTCTCTCACTGTCATGATCATCACAGCCTTCTGCCATCAACACATCCAGCTCAGCTCCAGGACTCAAGAGGTCTAGAATGAAGAGAAGAGAAGAGAAGAGAAGAGAAGAGAAGAGAAGAGAAGAGAAGAGAAGAATATTTAAAAAAAAGAATGTTACAGTGCACTGGCCCCTGATACCATTTATGGAGGCTCCTTCCCTGCATGAATTTACTCTTACTGTAGAAACTATAACATGTTAGAACAAACTCATTAATATAAACCTGTCATTCGAATTAGATTTTCCAGGCCACCGTCACCACAGGCTTGCTCATTTGGGAAAGGGATATATATATATATTTATATATTTATATATGCATTTGTGGATATGTTTATTGATTAATAACCCTTTAATTGGACATTATGTATGGTAAAGCTGCTTTGCAACAATGTCTGTTGTTATAAGCGCTACACAAATAAAAAAATTTATTGAACTGAATTACAGCCAGAACTACAAACACAAATCTGAACACATATGGACACAAATCTGAACATCTTCTGACCAATCAGATTTGAAAATTCAACTGTGCTGTGGTATAACTACATATAAATTAGCTTAGATGTAAAGGTGTAGCCTCATCAATGACCTCTTCAAAATATAAGCATTCCCCTGCATAAAAGTCATCTGTATGTGTAATGATATACAAGTAATATGCAATAACTAAATTTGCGAATTAATGAATTAATGAATTATTCAATTTACTATGTAGTCGAGCCCATAAGAATTTGGACAGTGACACAATTTTTGTAATTTTGCCTCTCTACACAACCACAATTTATGTGAAATGAAGCAATCAAGATCTGATTAACGTGTAGAACTTCAGCTTTAACTAAGTGAGGCTTAAAAAAATGTTGTATTACCCATTTCTGAATTACAGCCATTTTTGTCATAATCCATATTAACAGGCTCAAAAGTAATTGGACAATTGACTGATAAGAAGTTTAATGGCCAGGTGTGGCCTGTTTCGTCATTATTCCATGACAAATTATGGTGATAAAAGGTCTGATGTTAATTCCGAGTGTTGAATTTGCATTTATCAGCTGGAAACTCAACTTCCAGTCCAAAGAGGTGTTGATGCACATGAAGAAGGCCATCATTAGACTGAAAAAACAAAACAGACCTATCAGAGAGATAGCAGAAACTTTAGGAGTAAAAAATGAACGCACTGGCGAGTTCAGCAACACTGAAAGGCCTGAAGACTCCAGAAGACAACTAAAGTGGATAATTGCAGAATTCTATCATTGTGATGAAAAAACCTTTTACAACTTCTATCCGAATAAAAATCACTCTCAACTTGGGCCCACCCTCATAAAAATGCCTGAAATGACTGGTCTTTAATGCACTGACTTTCAGTTTGTGTTGGAACTCTAAAGTGATACTAGTGACTGTCACATGTGAAACACAGCACAGCGTGACACAGTGAAATTACTTCTCTACATTTAACCCATTCACTTAGTGAAGCAGGGGGCAGCTGAACAGCGCAGTGCCCGGGGAGCAGTGCTTGAGGACGGTACCTCGCTCAGGGTACCTCGCTCAGGGTACCTCAGTGTGCCTTGTTGGTTCCGGGCCTTGAACCCACAACTTTCCAATTGAAGGTCCAATGCCCTGACCGCTAGGCTACCAGTCTGCCCCAGATCAGTTTCTCGTTTCAACCTTCTGTTGTACAGTATCACAACTGATAAATCAGAATTTTTGTTCCTGTCAGGGGGCACAATTTATTTACAAAAATTGCTTTTCAGCAATTTTTGGAAATAACTTGCTGTGAGTGTGTGCTGCTGTGAGCACATGGGGTGATTATTTTGACGAAACTTGTACTTAGGCACTCGCATTCATTAAATTGCACTTACAGTGCATATTGTCACATTACACCAGTCAATCACATTTGATTTAAGTATTTCTAGTGCTGTATTTTCTTGTACGGTGTAGTGAAAAATACAAGAATGCAATGTATTGTTTATTAAAAAAAACAAAAACAAGGGTGAGCCCAAATGATATGAATGTCAAATGATATCAAAGAATTATGAATGTAAATACAGAGGGATTACGTCAAGATCCACCAGTAACACACAAGAACGGGAAAGTCAGATTAGACTTTGCAAAAAAAAAAAAGATTATTTGAACAAATAAAACCAAAATGATCCTGTACCTGAACAGAAGAATACAGAGAAGGAAAGGAAGGGCTCATAATCCTAATCATACTACATCATCTATCAAACATGGTGGAGGCAGTGTTATGGCATGAGCATGTATGGAACTGGATCACTGGTGTTTATTAGTGACGTGACAACTGATAGAAATAGCAGGATGAATAATAAAACATACTGCAAAAGCAACCCAAGAGCTTCTTAAGGCAAAGAAATGGAATGTCCTTAAATGGCTGACTCATTTACCTGACGTCAACCCCAGTGAGCACGTTTTTCACTGTCTGAAGACAAAATTCAAGTCAGAAAGACTCACAAACAAGCAGCAACTGATAGAGGTTGCAATAAAGGCCTGTCAGGGCATCTCAATAGAGGAAACTCACCATTTGGTGATGTTCATGTGTCCCAGACTTCAGGAAATCGTTGACTATAAAGGGTTTGCTTACAAATATTAAAAATAGCCCTTAGATTTATAATTATGTTAGCTGGTCCAATTATATTTGAGCCAGGAAAAATAGAGGGACTATGTGAAAAAAGTTTGGAATTCCTAAAAGGTTAATGCAATATTTTTGTAAAAACCCCTTGAATTAAAGCTGAAAGACTCTACTTTAATGTTGATTGCTTAATTTCAAATCCACTGTGTTGGTGAATAAACAGAAAATTATGAAAATTGTGTCACTGTTCAAATACTTATAGACCCAAGGTGGGTATTAATATAAAATTTACAAGAAAGTGGTATTTTATTTTTACAAACATAATGCTTTGGTTTTCGATTATTCGATTTATTGCAGACATTGTATATTTTTTCATTCACCTTCAGTGACCACAACTGCATCCTGGATGCAAAACAAATCAAACTCCACACAAATAATAACCTGATCCCAGGACTGAACCACAGAGCTCTGAGACAACAATTAATGCTATCATGCCTTACATTTGAGTGAGAACAGATTCATATCTCATTTTTTAATAATGATGGAAATTAAGTAGACTAACTAGACAGCTACTCTGGCAGTTGCCTTACTACTTAGGCTCACTATGATGCAAAGCAGTAGCTAGGCTATTTTGTTGTTAGCTTTAATGAAGAATAAGAAAACTAGCATCAGAGTAATAACAAACATTGTTTTGGTTAAAATTTATTACGGTTTAATGTGATAATTCCAATAAAAGATATTTGGCTAGACTGGTTTCCAACCTAGCAGTCAGCCTAGGTAACTAGTAATTTTAGGAGATATTGGTTTTGGTAGGACTCTACAATAAAATGTACAGTGATAATTTGACTATAAATCAACAAACAAAGTTATCACCCTAACAGGCAGGATCAGTATTAAAAAGATCATCTTGTTAAGGCTAGTTAGTTACAGAAGTGATCAGACTATTTATGCTTGTGAATATAAAATGTAGCACAAATACAGCACAAATAGCCCAAGGCAGACTTGTAGGTAGTTGGCTATTCATATTCAAAATGTAAATTTTGTGTTGTGTTCATGCATTTTGCTTTACATTTATTTGTGGAGTGCATTGTGATTATTATAAACTGAAAGTGTATCTGCATATTGCACTTTGTGAAAGCCTTTTCATACATGCTTTAAAATGACCTGAATGTATAGAGCAAGGCAGCATCTTACTGTACTATTCAATATTTTTGTATTTGCTGTGAAAAAACAACTATGTTGATTGTGACATTAAGAAACATGTAGAGACTCTAAAGTTATACTTGCCTCCATTCCTTGACACCTCTCCAAGGCAGTTGTTTGGCACTTTAGGTGCACATCGTTTGTGGCAGTTGAATTTGCAATCTGTACCAGTGTGAGGGGGAAAACGAGATGAGAAAATCATGGCAAAGTGAGAGAGAGAGAGAGAGAGAGAGAGAGAGAGAGAGAGAGAGAGAGAGAGAGAGACCTGGCACGCTGAGATGAGCGTGTGTTGTGCTACTGGTTGACAGGCTGAGACCTTGCACATTGCTAAAGCACATTAAAGCTGTCTATATCAGCAAGCTGACAGCACTCTTTACTGCCTGACACCCACTATACATTTTACTTTCATCAAAGCAGTGTAGCTACACCACAGCTCTCATATTAATTGCATATTTCACATTGTATGTACATTTATTATATCTATATTAATGACACACTGTACATTATTGTATTTACTGGCTGAAACTATTGCATGAATCTGTGTACACATACCTTACAAATGACTGCAGTGTTTCAATACAATGAGTTAAGTTTCAAATACTGTATTAATTTAGTATTGTAATTCACACTGTGTGAATCAGTAATTTACAATTTGGTAATGAATAAATGTGCAGGATGAGAACTGGAATGTGGTTCTTATCCTACATATGGAGACATTATTGTAATTATGTGCAACTGTATTCTTTTTATTTAGCATTTCAACACACTATCAGAAAAAAAGGTACTAAATTGTACTACCACTGTTTGTTGCTGGAGTAATGCCTGGTCTTTGTACCTTTGATATGAATCTTTTACCTGGGAATGTTGTTTTATTTTAAGATACAGCAGTGTTCCCAGGGTTTAACTATGTGGAGTAAATTATTTTAGTGTTTAAACAAATATTTTCACTTTCAACGGAGAAAAATGCATGCTAAAGGTTACAGAACACAATTAGGGTACCACTAATGAGTGCAGCATGTATACACTCAATGGGGTTTGGCTTGCACTGATACAAATTTTAAACCAACTGCCAAATGCATCGCACCGGCAATGAATCCTACTGAGCCCTTTGAGGATACAGGCAAAGTGCGCAAACAACAGTTTGATTCCCCAGCATGGCTCAGGTTTACACAAGTGTGAGCTCATACCTTTGCACTGCAGGCCCTGGCGGAACAGGCCCTTGAGCAGCTTCTTGCAGTGCTGGCAGACAGTGGGGCGCGTGTAGGAGTGGATGACAAACGTGTGAGGCACCTTGACTTTGGACAGCAGGATCTTGTCGAGCTCGATCGGGCGGCCGATGTACGACTGTGAGTTGGAGCGCCCTCTTCCAGGGAACATGTCTTTCTGCTACAGAGGTGCAAAATAGAGGTGGGCAGACAATCAGTTTGCAGAACATGTATGTACTGCTGGTTCTCATGTAAGCTGTGCTCACTTTGGTTGGGAAAGATCGGCAAGCATTCTGCCAGGTTAATTCGTTTTGGATTTGAGTGTTGATCGCACATGCTTTTTTTTTCCCATCATGAACACACCAAAGTTGCTTGTGTGAAATTACACCCAGAGCGTACACTGAAGACCAGTTTAGCACTCTAGGTGTTCATTTAACACTGGTGAGTTTGCGATGCACATGCTGTACTTTCGACATAAAATGCTGCTTTTTCAAATGCTTCATTTCTCTCGTGCACACACACACACACACACACACAGGATTTTAGACAGCTGTCACCTCAAGTCGTGTGCACGAGACTACATTCTTGAAGAAGCAAACAGGAATATTTGTCAAGAAAAACAGGTTGAGGGGGACGGGCGGTAAATTTGCATTAAACTCTGAACAACAAGTTTCCAGCACCAAGCTGTTTTTAATGTGCCTCTGATTGGCAGTCGTGCAGATGTCTTACCACCTGTTGAGAATAGGCCTGACATCATGCAGGTGTGCCAAATCAACTGCACACTGCACTCTGAAGAAAGCAAGTGATCAATATCTTTCTTGTCTTTGTGTTGTACACTTGGCTGGGGGATTTAAGTAGCTTAATGTCATTGATCTTAGAATAAGCATTAAACTTAAGACCTTTAATATCCCTATGTTTTAGTAGACATCTTCATACAAACATCTGTGTCATACAGGTGATAAAAAGTATTTTAGAATTTACACAAAATATAAAACTTTTATAAAATATGCTTATACTAATACCCTATGTTGACATTTAATTAAATGTGCAACACTGGTGCTATAGGATGAAATATTTAAATAAATAAATAAATAAATAAATAAACTTCACCATATACAGTGCCTTGAAAAAGTATTCATACCCATTGAACATTTACACATTTTGACACCTTACAACCGCAAACTTAAATGTTTTTTATTGAGATGTTCTGTGATAGACCAACACAAAGTAGCACATAATTGTGAAGTGGTACGAAAATGATACATGGTTTTCAAAATTTTAA
>JAQMCW010000005.1:18342999-18356748 GCA_030068335.1 Chrysichthys cranchii
CTTAGCGTACGAACGTTTCGGGAATCGTACCACAACGTTAAGAGAGAGGTTAAGGCATAACTTAAGAACTACTTAGTGATAAGAACGTTTTGGGAAACCGGGCCCTGGTTTGGTAGCAGTACAGGCACAAACGTCTGTTCCTATCATCACTCAACACTAGACATAGAAACTTCTAGAACTTGAAATAAGTGTGAAAAAGTCAATCCCAGAATGCAATGTCTCTGAAACAAGTTGAAAACACAAAACTGCTGTATATTTATGTAATTATGTATATTATGTAAAAGATACAGCATGTTATTATTTTATGAAAATACAGTTAATTACTTTTAAAAATTACATGTAAATGTACACTAAAGGGTTACAGTGTAGCATTTGTTAGGCTCAGACTGGTATATTTACATGCAATTTACACAAAAATATTTAGATATTTAAATCAGCTATACAGTGATCCCTTGCCATATCGCACCTCAAATTTTGCACCTTCACTCTATCGTGGGTTTTTATTTAAGTTGGTGTAATTATATATTGCGGCTTTTTCTGGTAGAGTACATGCTTCCTAACTGGCTACCCAATCAGAGTGTGCAGCTAATTAGAGTCACCCGGGTGCCGATTAACTAAGCGAAGAGCATCATTCCGGTTTGTGTTAGCCAGCATCTCACGTCTCACTCATTCAGCATCAATGTGTTTCGCTGAGCTTTTTGTGGGTAGTAAAGCCCTTCGTTATGTCCCAAAAGCTATCTGCGCCTTCTACTTCTTCCGGGGCCAGACCCAAGCGCTGACAGATGATGCTAACAATCATCAAAAAGGTAAAACTTTTGGACATGTTAAAGGAAAGGACCAGCTGCGCCGCTGTAGGATGCCGTTACGGCATCAAAGAGTCCACAGTTTGCTACATGAAGGCTGAAAACAAGATAAGAGCTACAACCGCAGTGTCTTATATCCGGGGCGCTAAACGAGTTGTAAGCATGTGGAATAAGGCTGTGGTAAAAGCTGTGGTAAAGATCTATTTGGCAGAAAGGGGCCTTGAGTTCAAAGTGCTTTTACTGCTGGACAATACCAGAGGTCATCCCGTGTATCTTTCCTTCCAAGGGGTGAAAGTAGAGTTCTTGCCAGCAAATATGACACCACTGATTCAGCCAATGGGTCAAGAGGTTATCCAGGCCTTCAAGGCACTGTTCACTAAGAACACCCTGCAACACATGGTTGATGCCATGGAAATGGATGAAGACTTTTCCCTGAAGCACTACTGTCAGAATTACACCATCGCATCGTGCCTGGTGAATGTACAGAGAGCACTGAAGGACGTGAAGAAGGAGACTGTCAATGCCTGCTGGAAGAAATTGTGGCCAGAAGTGGTCGATGGATACGAGGGCTTTTCTGACGAAGAAATTCATCACTCTGCGGTTGATAAGGCAATTAGGCTGGAAAAACAGCTAGGAGGAGAAGACTTTGATGACATGACTTCCGATGACGTCGATGAGCTGCTCGAGGTCTACTCAAAACCGCTGACCGATGAAGATCTGGCCGAAAAGACCAAGTCATTGACCAAGCGAGGAAGAGAAAGGACAAGAGGAGGATAGAGCACATGAAGAAGAAGAAGAAGAAGAAGAAGAACAAAGCCTAACTCTCAAGCGCCTCACCACCATTTTACGGTTAGCTACAGAGCTTCAGTCATCGGTTGAAGAATGGAACCACAAATGATTCACTCTTTGCAGTTCAGAAATGCTCTTGATGGCCCCACAGAAGTGTATAAAAACCTGCTAACTCAAATGAAAAGGCCATGCCAGCAATTGTCTATCACGATGTTCTTTACCAGGAAAAAAAAATGTTTTTAAAACTGTTTTGCGTATTTTTTTGTAAATGAAACTCCTCAATGATATTCAATAGTTGTTGTTCGTATATTGTATCAACTGTGTTTACTGTACATACAGTACATAATTCCAATGAATCTTACCCAGTATTAAAGAGAACATTAAGGGTTTATGCTGTATAACTGTGCAGGTAATGGTAATAAAGAGTGTGGGAGGGTTTATAAAGGCTTAAAATATATTTTAAAAAATAACCATATTATTACATGGTCGCTACTTCACGGATTTTCACTTTTCGCGGTGGGCTCTGGAACCTAACCCCTGTAAGGGACCACTGTATATCCATCTGTAGTCCCTCTTCCATATTCAGCCCAATCTGGAAATAATTGGAGAGTATAATGATTTTCGCAGGTTTCTTTTATGTATGCAGATATATTTCATTTCAAATGGAGAAATGATTTTGAGGACAATATTGGTGAAAAATACAGGGATGGCATTCAGGTGTCCCTAAGTAATTGGAAAATGACCACAATCTTTTCATAAAATCTGTCACGTTTATTTTAGCACTTGGTTGAAATTCACAGATTGCCTAAATCTAAATACCTTGGTATCCAGCATCTACCATGGATCATGAACATTTCTTTCTCTACACGTTCTTCATTCTATCCATCTGGCACAGGTTACCTTTTGCTTCATTAATCCACCAGTCTGTGTCCCTGATATACAGTTAGGTAGGATTTGTATACATTTTTTATTTTTAAAATATTCAGGATTTGTATGGATGCAATCAGTCTGTTTTGTGCTTAAAGATTTTAGCACTTTTCAGTTCTTGTGGCAAGCCCTCTGATGTCAAGCTGTCATCACAGCTGGCCAAGAAACAACTGAATAACCAACTGTCCAATTACTTTAGGTCTAAGATATCATAATTATTGATTAAAAATTCCATGTGCTGGAGTACAGATTAAAAAAATGGACAAAATAGTTACTGTGAAGTTTTAGCTTTAGTCATTTTTAATTCTGTTTCTCAAGTCTGGGTATATGAAAATACAATATTGCAGCGGTTCAGTAATAATAACAATAGTTATTATTAGTCTTTAAGGTTAGCTACACTGTCTACCTGTACAGAGAACAAAGACAGAAACAGTCTGTCTTTTCTCTCTGTGAGGCCAACACACCAGGCCATATCCCCATACTGATCAAGACATGGAACACACACAAACCATCAACCAATCAGAGCTATGGCTAGCCAAGTTGAGTCTGCAGGCTAGCGGGTGCTAGCTGTGCTGTGACAACCACTGGTCAATACTGTTGGAGCATTGTGCTTTTGTTTTTCTCCCTCCCTCTGTGCCTACAAGGCCAAAAAAGCCTAAACGTTTTGCCAATGGCAGGCATGGGGCCACATTGAAGGCCTAACAGAAAGGGCAAACAGATTCTCTCTAAGCTCAAGTTGCTAATGTTCAAGCCATTTGATGTTCAGAAACTATGGCTATATTCTTACAAATAACAGCTGTTGTGATTTATCATTGCTCATTAGCTAGCATGGCATATAATCCTGCTTTACACTTATTATTAGGGCATGCCTTTGGACAAGGTGACTTAGATCTGCTTGAACCAATCGTTTCCAACACCCTTTAAAAGACAGCAGTAAGACATTATACGAACACAAAACGATAAGCTTTAGGCTAATTTGAAAGATTGTCAAGTACTACATGTAAAAACAACCAAGTGTCTTGAATAGGGTGACCATTAGTCCTCCGTTTCCCGTAAACTTCTTTTTAAGAAGAGATTTTTCAACTGCCGAAAATGTCCGTGATTCGGATTTAGCTTTATAAATTTGCCATTCATTTTTTGGCTATCAGGCCGCCCCAGCCACTCTTCTGGCTTGGCTAAATACAAGATCCTGTATTTACAGGTTTGCTGCACAAACTGCAGTGTACATAAAAAGAAATACCAGTACTTTTACACAAACAACCTACACATGATCACCTTTCTTAGGTTGTTCATGTCTACAGTTGTCAATTCTGAACACCACAGAAAGACACTGCTTACATAAATTAGCATGTCGTTAATACTGAGGGGGACAACCTGGATGAAGAGCATACTCTCATTTAAGGCAAGACGACACACTGTATCTAATTAAAGCACTCTTTTAGGCCTGCTAAGATTCTCATTGTCACCTTAATAGCTGTATGTTCACACATTATTAGTGAGTGTTTTGCAGCTCTCCTCCTCAGCGCCAGCATGCCCACTAACTAACCCCTGGCATAGTGAGCTCGCACTCAAGCACCACACAGGTTCTACTGGGCTTTGAGGTGCTATGGCAGATCATTAAAATTACATGACGGGCTTAGCAGGTGGTGTGCCTCTAAACTGACAGTAATTCCGATATTTCACTGATGATAAGCTTTATTGAAGTCCTCTGCACAGTATGTGGTGAAACAATCATTAAACACCAAATTTAGCTGCTAAGCCATGGAAGAAAAATTGTCCAACTTTATACCATACATAAAAGCAGACAAACATTATCTGCATAATTGTTCATAATTAAGTAGAATCCACAATGATGCTCCATCACAAATGGATGATTGATAGACATTTCTTGTCACAGAGGCACAGTACTCTTGTTTGGTTTGTTTCCGGCAATTGGCTCATCTACTTTCAATGGGTGCCTTTTGTGAGATAAAAAAAAAACTCAGCAAGGATATGCTTTTGCTCTGCTTCTTGGTTTAAGTCTCAGCACGTTTCTTGTGAAGAGATAATTGTGTTTTGCAGGTCTTGCCTAAACAACCATGGAAATGAGGTAACCTTTCAACAAAGCACATTAACACTGAGAGAAACCACTGCATATTTTTGGCCATTTTAGCTACCTCAAATATGCAATGTTTACTTTATTACCAAAAGCAATTAAAACAATTCCTTTTGTTGGCCCTCCCTGCTTCTCTCAGTGTACAACAGGAAGAGTGCTTGTTGCAGTACTGTTGAATTGGAGAAGACAAAGGATGCTCAGATAGTCTCTTTGATAAGTAACGGCCATCCCAGGTTTGCTATATGATACGTGCCATACAAAAGACCATGCTTGGCTATGTTGTGAGCTCAAAGAGAGCTTTCGTGATAACCTCACATATCTTTGGGATCTTTCGGGGGGTATCAGAGGAGCTTAGCAAGGAATCACGACCCTCCAAGACAGACAAGCTGTCCATGCATGTGTAAATACACATGCAACACATACAAACACACGGTATCACATCTATCATTGCTAATGAAGGCAGCGTTTTCAGTGATCTTCAAAACAGCTGCTCCACAATGGCCTCTGTACAGTACTCATCTCCTGGCGGGGTGTGTGTGTGTGTGTGTGTGTGTGTGTGTGTGTGTGTGTGTGTGTTTGTACATGTGCGTGTGTATGTGAGTGCATGACCTCGCCGCACATGGCTCTCGTCACCATAATGGCACTCAGATGAGTACTTCACAGGCAATCATAATCAGTTGCCAAGCAACTAGAGGGACCACTCTCCTGCTCATGTAAAAAGACCAATGTTGCTAAGATGACCATATAAGCTAATACCACCAATTCACAGATACTATCTCTGGTGACATGAATATATAATTTGCTCTAATATCTACGTCTTTCAAAGATGACAGTATGAAATGCAGCCCATTCAGGTTTCGCACAATGCTTAATGGTAGAATATGACTCTCCTTTATGGGAATGAATGAATAGGTTCTGTCAGCACAGAACCATTGTCACTGAAGCTTGGGCTTCAAAGATAACACGGTTTAAACTCATGCCAGGTACAGATAGCAGTGCTGAGAAACAGTGCTAAGTTACTAAATTCTGGAAAATGGTCCAGGTCTTTAGTACTGTTACCACTTAACCTGTTGCTGAAGTCACTGAACCCCTGTACCCATCAAACAATATGTTGCATCTTTACCTCAAGATAGTGTGTAGCATCATGCTTTTAAAATAGCACTGTGGCCATGACATGTTCCAGATTTGATATTCCACTGTAGAAAAATCAAGTGAATGCAGTCTGGCAACTCTGTGTATGTGTGTAAATTTTCTATTAATTAAGATGAATTTTCAAATAAAAATGCAGGATTTTTCCCCCTTACATTACAGTTTCACTATCTATCCAGAGGTGCTTAATGTAGTATTGAGATCAAAATATTGTACGCCAATGTCAGAGGCATAGGCTGACATCAAAAAACCTAAACCAAATTAAACAAAAGGAGCCATCAACTGCTCTGCTTCTCCACCAGCCATGTCGATGCACTGAGCAATGGGAATGGTTAGCGCTTAGCATGAGTAGTGCAGCTACCCCACTGATTAATAAGAACGCAGGCACAAGTGGTAATGCAAAAAGGTGTAAACTTGAAACAAAGGCGCCATCACTTTAATTAAACTTGATAATCCTGAGCACTAATGGATTCACAGTCTATTAGGCATCCCCTTGATAGCACTAAGGACTTTTGGCAGTGTGAGGAAGAAGATGACTGAAGTAGATTTCATGTATATAGCCTCCACATTGACGGTCAAATCAGGATTTAGAAACTTGAAATTGTATGGCAGGCTCATGGAACAGATTGGAGTCTGATTTTGGTTCTGGGGAAAACTTTACTTAACATTAATGTCATTCTTCACTGCCTTTTGGGCATCAAAATACCAAAGATTATCCAAGCTTATCTGTGCTCAGAGATACAAGGGCTAGGATCTTGTTGACTGGTTTATGAACTAAAGTACTTAATCTCTTATGAGTCTTGGGATACAGAATGTCTGACAGTTGGTGATAATTTGAAAAAAGAAAATATCTTGTGTCTTTTGGACACAGAAGTATCTTGCAAAAAAAAATTTCTCTGTGCCTTACACATTTCCCATAATCTAGTTTAATGTGGTATCTGAAAAAACATCCTAAAGTAATATCCTTATTATCTCTCACTGAAGCTGTTGTGACATGACTGAGTCACTGAAGTTTTTGCATATTTTGACCATTTTAGTATACAGGTAGTGTAGTAACTGTGTGCAAACTCTCAAATAGCTCAAAAATTTTACTCAGTAAAAATATGACTACACATGACCTGGATGTGTTGTAAGTTAAGACCTACATTGTTTCTGTGGCATGTATCCTATTTCACAAGTTGTATTAAAACACAGCAATAAGCCTGCTCATCTTTAAAATCTTCTCCAAATCACCCTTCACTGTTCACGCTCTGAATGACATAGATTCTATAAGTCTATGTAGATACTATATGGACCAATGTTTTGGGGATACCGATCATCACAATCATACATGGGCCCTGTGGTGCCAGCAGCCATAATCCTGTAAGATACTTCTCCAAGCATACATATTTTTTTTTTTAATTATTTGTACATTTTTTTGACATCTGGATGATAAAATTGTGACAACAGCAGATTATGTCTTTGGATACTGATTTTATTGAATAATGTGCTTGAGAATGAGAAGCATTTTTTGTCTGGGTCCAGTGTGTCTACTCACAATGTTATGAAGCAAATACATTTGGAGGCTGGCGTTAACCACACATGCTATAGGTCATTGCATGATCAAAATTTCTGGCATGTAATCGTGATGCTGGCAGTGTTGGATTTAGCCAGATTTAGCTTATCTTGTGTGCTAGCAAGCAAATAAGTAGCCCAGCTACCAGACCAGCCCAAAGGAGCAAAAAAAAACCCAAAAAACAAGTGAACATTTTTCTAATTTTGAAACTAGAAAGCAAACTATTCTAAACAATGAACATTCTGCTGAGACCAGCACAAGCACCAAGTCCGCTAACATTAGTGCTAGATGCAGAATGAACTTCAAATAGGTGGGCATACTATTTCATTTTAGTGTCTCATCTAACTCTTTGATTGCTTATTGTAGAAGGTTGGTTTTACAGTTACATATTGTTGTTATTATATTTATACCTAATCATTCTCATGATGATGATGCTCAATGAGGGAGTGTGCTGTTTGCTTTGCCGACATTTACTGCACATTTCTCTGGGCTATATTCAGTGGTGCATTTGATAATATAGTATATTGCAGCATATTAGTTAGCTGTTGTTTTTCAGGCCTGTTGGCTAGTCTGTTAAATGCATGTGCTTGGGTAATCAGTGTTTTATGGTGGTTTTGTTTCGATAATGTACAAAAAACCTGAATCAATCTCTCTCTCTTTTTTCTTCATTCACTCACTCACTCACTCACTCACTCACTGAGTCATTTGTGTGTTCCCTAGACGCTATTCCAATAATGGTAGCCTACAAGCGGGTGGGCAGTTCTTGTGCGTACTATGAAATATAATCCTGCTGATACCACTGCATGAGCCTTCCCCAAACTGTTGTTGTGTAGGATGTCATTGAATGCTATAGCCTTAAAATTTCCATACACTATGGGGTCAAGCACAACATGTTCTTGCATGACAATGCCCATGTGCACAAGCTGAGGTCCTTAAAAACATGGTTTGACAAGGCTGATGTGGAACATTTCGAGTGGCCTGCACAAAGCCCTAACCTCAACCCCACTGAAGACTATTGCTATGAATTTGAATGCCAACTGCACCCCAGGCCTCTTCGCCTGACCTCACTAATGCTCTAGTGGCTGAATGGGCAAATCATTATAACAACCGTGGGGGGGGGGCTAAAAATAGAAAGGGCTCTTCAAAAATCACATAGGGGTATGATGGTCAGGTGTCCATGCAGTGTAGATTCCTCATTCAGAACCCACTGCCAATTAACTCTATTCGGTCATTCATTTTAAATTACAACAATGGCAAGGTCAATTCTTTTGTTTTTACTGAACAGCGGCGACATTTTCATTCTTCTAGATTATAAGACATTGATCTCATTTATACAACTGAGCAGTTGAGGGTTAAGGGCTTTGCTCAAGGGCCCAGCCGTGGCAGCTTGGCAGTGCTGGGATTAGAACGCATGATCTTCAGGTCAGTAGTCCAACAGCTTAACCGCTGAGCAGAAAAATAGAACAGACCGAATGCACAAGCATTTGGCATAGCCAGAACAACAATTTGGAACATCCTGAAAAAAAGAAAATATTAACTGAAAAAAAAAAACATCTTGAAAAAATTATTAACACTTACACAGTTAATGTTGTGAATAAAAACACAGTTCAAAGTTTACACACCCTTAAAATAGAATTTAGAGCAAAAATATCATTTATGCCAACAGGTCATTTAGAGTGTTACAATTCCCAGATGTCCCTTCATTAACACAAATTTAAAAAAAAATATGAGCATTCTCTAATGACATACACTCAGCCTTTGCCTTTGAAACTACCTCCAACAGTTTTTCATGTACTCTTGGGCAACTTTTGGGTCCTGCTAGTTGTAATACCCTACCCATCCTTATAGAAATATCTGTTAAAACTCTTGATTAAAACCTGTGGGCCATTCAAACTATTCAACCTATGTAAAATTACATTTTACATTAATACATTCCTACATTCCTTTTTTTCCCCTGAAAAAAACACTGGAGTACCAGTTTTGCTTTTAACTTGGCTCTGTCACTCAGGTACAAGGAAGAACATGTTGTAGATAGAGTAACAATATTTAGAGAACAGATCAACAATTTCTTGGACTGTGCCTTCAGTAACTGAGAAAAGCAATCATCCTCTGACACTTGTTACTACCATCCAGCATTCAAAAGACATTGTGCAGACTCAGTTGGCATGCTCATACTTCCTCTTCTTAGCAGCTCTGCTTTTCCAGGAGAGCTTACACCACCCTCGTACACCCTGCTCTTGTGGGTTCTTGAGGTTCAACTGAGGTTCCCACAGTACTAAAGCAAACTGTATTTCTAGACTCAAGAGAAATATGAAATGCCTTGATGTGCTTCAACTAGCCTCCTACTCAGGCTCTGAATTGTGAAAACCTGGAGTAGTGTCTCTTTGCATTGCAGCTGAGGCTGCAATACAATGCACAAGAGCTTTCAAGGACATTTTCCATTTTTTATTCTCTATGATTATGTCGCTGTGCTCAGTGAACCTACACAGTTCTGCTAATGTGACTGTAGTTAGGGCATGTGAATAGTGCAATGGCTAGCTGTATCTTCACACACTGTTATCACCTATCCTTTTTTCGGCTCCACGCTGTGATACATGTATCATTGTAGCAGAACTGAAGACAGGTGTAACCCAATGTGTGGGCGGAGTGAGCTACTACAATACCAAGGCATTAATCAGATCCATCTGTCTGTGGTCAGAATACAGTAAGCAATGTAGGTGGTCTTTCACTGTACAGTAAAAGTCCATATAAGGTCTTTCTAACTTGATGCATCTGGCAAAGAAAAAACACTGAACACAAGCAAACAAACACACATGCTGTTCGATGCTATGACAATGAAACAGTGACAATGAAACACTATTTTCTGTGTCTTGACTGTACAGCAATGTCACCATCATTTTCATGCACGGAAATCAACATGTGACTGTTTAATGTGATAAGAGCTCTGAGCTCTTATACTCCAGAGACCCTCCCTCTCTGAGAAAGTGTCTACAAGGTGCTAAAGGATTTAAGGTTAAATCTGTTGTTGGAAGCCCTTTTCCATTTTCTTTCAATATATTAAACACATCCGTCTATTTTTCCCAAACACAAGCTGACAACCTCAGGCCTTGAAAAAAAGGTGTTCCTTGTTCAGCTGTACATGATTACAGTTATCAAAATGCTGTGCCACAATCTAACACCTATACTTCTAAAAACAGAGTGTAAACAGAGCGAAACTGTTAAAAAGTGAAACACAACAATAACAAATAAACATATTGCAGGAGACGTAGCAAGGATGGAAATGGAAAAGCCATCACATTCTGCTTACCTGTTGGAAAATGAGAAATACCAACCAATTAATAGAAAACCTTTTCATGGCATGAAACATTACTTTAAACATAGACCCCTTTAAGAGTGCTCATAGACCTTTTTACAACAACATGATAACATGCAATGACATCAAACTTTATTTTGTAAGTAATAAAACTCATCAAGCGTACTCTTATAGGAATATGAGTCACAGCATAATTATCTTCCTGAATTGGACATTTTTCTTATAACAGAACATTCCAAGTGTTTGAGTCTTCATATATCACAGTAATTTGCCAACAATAAATATTTGTAATTTATTAATAAATGACACATCATGCTTTTTAACCATGTATAAATATGTTCAATGTCAGGGAACATCCACGAGACAGGCACACCTGTCAGAGCTGTGCTGTTATTCAAAATGAATCTATACCTTCTGACCAATTAGAATCAATTCAACATACATATGTGAACATACAGTAAAAAAGATACTGTATTTACATCAAATGATCAGGGAAAATACTGACCCCTGTACACACTGTAAACTATAGTTTGTTATTTTGCAACTATCAAGTTTGCTGTAAGAAGTCCCTGCAAATGTAAGATCAGTGTCAGTACAATTGTATAGACTGCATGCTATAGTGAGCATTCTTGATTCTCCTACAGGGTCCACTGTAGCAGTTAATGGAACATATGAAGAAAAATCATTGCTGGAGACTTTTCTTACAAAATGAACATTTTAGTCATTATGTTGTGTTTATGCTTCTACTCTGAACTTGTTTTTGTATCGATGATGAACCAAATTTTGATAAAAATGAGCCCAAAGCTCTCGTTCTACCTCATTACATTTATGGCATCATAGTTTATTGGCCTATATTTCATCCTCAGTTGATATCCAACTATATCAAGGCCATAGTACTCTAATGTAGTGTAATGTAGTGTGGTTCTGATAATAATAGGCCAGCATATTGTCACTAAATGACTTTAATTAGATAAGTTCAACTTCTTCAAACACACCTACCATTGACTGCTTTATTCATTTTTGTTTTCATTTCTTTAAGTAGTAAATTAAGCTTTAGTACATTGGTTTTGGTTAGCTCATGAACGATGTTTTATGAGGTCTGAACTCCCTATCTAACCATAAAATTCATCTTTTCATATCAATTTAGTTGTGCAAATTGTTGACAATTTAAAGGTGTTAAACCATGTCACACTCTAATTTAGTTTTATGAACTTGAGGTTTATGAAGGGGGGAAAAAATCGTTCAAGTTAACTCAGTGTAGCTTCAACTTTAACATGCTTTGCTGTTCAGACAAATAAATTGCTAGCTTTATTTCTGAATACACCTTCACACAATGAAACTTATGAAGGTTTTCGCCTTTATTACTGGGTTCTTATTCTTAATAGACGATTTGACTGGCCACTTTATTGAATGGGTTTAATCCCGACCTCAATAAAAAGCCTCAGAACATAAGTAGGTCTGCCATTAATATCATCTGGGACCTGTTCTGTGGCTGGAAAGTTCAAGAACAGAAAACGCCAGGGCTCCAATAAGCAGCCTGAATATTCCTGCACACATCTGAACCTGCCTAATAATATTGAATGTCTAGTATGTACATTAAACAAACTTATAGGCTGCTGACGAGGTCCCTGGATCTTATGGTGCAGTTATAGGATTCCTGGCTGCAAAAGGTTTAAATTCCACTCATCTAAACAGTTTGGAAAGGTGTGAACAAATCACTGACATGATGACAAATGAACCTGGAAGCAACGACTCGCCATTCCCGCACAGCTCCACAGGCTCGGTACAATGAAGCCGTGTCGGTTGTTGTTTAAAGCGACACAATGATTCACTTCACTCCAAAAAGTTAACGCTGCACTCGGGGTCTCCCTCGGTTACCATTCGACTTTGACTTTGACTTTGAGAAGGTGGCGAGCATCCACCAGCTCGCTAGAAAACAAGGAACAGCGTTTACCTTCTGGTCGACGATGGAGCACGCCATTTCCCGGACCTGCGCGAGGCTGAAGTCTCCGGAGTCGAGCAGCACGGGCTCGCGGCTCAAACCAATCTGCATGTGGAAGGAGACTCCGCGCGAGCCGGGCACGGGGCTCGGAGCACGGATCACCGGAGGAACACTCATGGGGAAACGGAGAAACGCTGGATCAGTCAGCTCTCTGTCAGCGCGCTCTCTTCCCTAATGAACGCCCACCTGCACGCGCGCCGAGCAAAACTTCCACTCGCCCCAAATTGCTGACGGTTTCATGAAGGTAACTGACGGAGGAAAAACAATAATAAACTGAAATACATGCAGAGGCACTGAGCACGCGAAGAGTTATTTGGCCGTTGAAGAGCGATGGTGGTGGTGATGATGATGATGATGATGATGGAGCCCTATAGACGTCAGATAGGCTTAATGCTGGGCTCTGATAGACACCGCCTCCCGGCTCTTCCGGTGAGCAGAGAACCGCAAAATGATGCGGATCTGCGTGTACAAAACACGGTGGTTTTTAAGAATAATTATAAACATTAACATGTTGCGATGAAATGACTGCTTGATCCTTTTAGTCGCCTTTTTATATAAAGAATATACGGCCTTTTTTGCGCGCGCACATCCATCTCGAGCTGAGGGACACTGAGCTGAGGGACACTTAGCTGAGAGACACTTAGCTGATGGACACTGAGCTGAGGGACACTGAGCTGAGAGACACTGAGCTGAGGGACACTTAGCTGAGAGACACTGAGCTGAGGGACACTGAGCTGAGAGACACTTAGCTGATGGACACTTAGCTGAGGGACACTGAGCTGAGAGACACTTAGCTGATGGACACTGAGCTGAGAGACACTTAGCTGATGGACACTGAGCTGAGAGACACCTAGCTGAGGGACACTGAGCTGATGGACACTGAGCTGAGAGACACTTAGCTGATGGACACTAAGCTGAGAGACACTGAGCTGAGGGACACTGAGCTGAGAGACACTGAGCTGAGGGACACTGAGCTGAGAGACACTAAGCTGAGAGACACTGAGCTGAGGGACACTGAGCTGAGAGACACTTAGCTGATGGACACTGAGCTGAGAGACACTTAGCTGATGGACACTTAGCTGAGGGACACTGAGCTGAGAGACACTTAGCTGATGG
>JAQMCW010000005.1:18357440-18377364 GCA_030068335.1 Chrysichthys cranchii
TTAACCTCCCGCAAAATGACTCGGCGCTAAGCTAGACCGGGCTCGGTGTAAACAGTGTCTTGGTGCCACCTGTCGGCTATGCACTTTATCTTTAGATATTGAGATATGCGCGCGCACACACACACACACACATTGTGTGCGATAAAGGAGTTCTCTGATGTTGTTCTCCGTGCGCGCGCTCCGCGCGGATCCGTGACAATAAGAGCCGGTCTCATTTAAGCGCCGGTCTCTTTTAAACGCCAGGCCGTCCAAATAATTTTTTGAATAAACGCCCGGGCTACTATTGGAAGATATACGGTAAGTTCATATTTGTAAAATGGAGCACACAGATTCAGAAGCACCAGTTACAACAGCAGAGTTGCAGTTATATATACCAAATAGGGCTAGTTTTGAAACAACAAATAAGAAAGTGTGCACCACAGCAAATTTCTTACTAATGCAAAGACTTACAGTAGGTCCCATCCAAGTGTACATGGATGTTTTTAATATTTTTATTTTCAAAAAAATTCCTGTCCACACAAACAATATTTCCATCAGGAACACTCAAAAGCAATTTGAACTCTCGAGTGAGCTTGCTTATTTTTATTAAGTAAGAATTTCATTGTACTTTGGTGCATGTGACAATAAAGTGACTTGAAATGACTTAGAAACCGTTAACAGTTAGAGTCTGAAAAGTAGAAATGCTGAAAAACCACGAAAATGGTCAAAAGCTTATTCATTCATTCGTCTTATGAAACTTTTGTCCTGGTCAAGGCTGTGGTTGGCCAAAGGTTGTATAAAAAAAAGACAAACATAAGGATTCCTATGTGTGGCCTGTTAATTATAATGGGACTAGTGCATAAAAGGGCTTATTCAGGCTTCCTAGAATCCAGTGCACTGTTTTTGTTTTGAAAGCACATGACCACTACCTGGTAGCTCTCTTTGCAGCAAAATCACCACAAATTCACTGTTAGCGATCCATTCTAAACTCATTTTGAAAATGTTCTTCATTCATGTGTCATAAATGAAAGCTTCGAACAAAATATGCCTCATCTTTTCTCTCCTTCTCAACCCCCCACGAAATAATTGAGGGCGGGTGAACGAGACCTTTAAGAAAAAGAAGAAAGATATTACTCCTTTTTCCACTGCCTGAATTGTTGGTCTAGTTCCAGGTCTTTTTGTTCAGTTTTAACTATGCACATGTTTATTTAGCCATGATTAATTTTATATCATTTTAATGCATAGCTTTAATTTCATTGTTTTCTTATATGCTACTAAGAATCCAAATGGGTTACACAAAACACTGTTCAACTTTTATAATGTTCAGTGTTTTAATCAATTGAAAACTAAAGCCACTGGCTGTTGAGGTGATTTTTTTCTTTCAATATTTTTATGAGCTGTAATATTTTATGTCACATTCAGTGGCAGTTGGTGGTGATATTTAAAGGGAAGGCTAAAATCTATTACCTACCACTTCCAATACAACATAACACGTAGTGCTGACCAATACATTATATCCCAAGACCTGAGAAATATGCATATATACAAGGAAATTTGGACATCAGAGATTTATAATATTTCAGTGTTTCAGGTTCATAATACTGGACTGGCTTCATGCTGCGTTGTCTCTGAATAACAAACATGGTTCACAGAAAAAAGTTGTAACCCTTTCGTTCAAACCAAAAAACCTTACAGTTTTGTCATCTTTGTGCTTTGATCATTATTACTTTGATTAGACAAGCTGTATTCAGCCTTTCATCTCTTAGTTTCTTCTGTAAACATATTTTAGCAGAAAAATAATGATAGAGGAAATAAATTCACTTCCTTCCTATTCATAACACCTACTTGGTGCAATGTCTTGGGAACATGCCTACTGATAATGTAATAATGAAAAGTCATCAAAACGGGCTAGAATATATTAGCCGATTGGCGCTGAAAACTAACGTGGCGTATCACTCTGTGCAATTATGTGACCCGACCTGAAAACTTTATGGTCGGCTGGCATACAATCCCTAATAATAATACTGGCTGTGCAGTGAGTACTGATACCAGCTTGCCACTCAGGGGTCTGGGATTCAGTCCTGAGCCCAGGTTACTGTCTCTGCAGAGTTTTGGACGTTGTCCCTGTGTCTGCATAGGACTCCACTGGGTTCTCTAGTTTCCTAATTGTGAATGCATGAGTTCATGGTGCCTTGCTATGGACTGGCATCCTATCCCAGGTGTGTTCCACCTCCCAAACCTCTGTGACCCTGCCCAGGTTAAGCAGTCACTAAAAATGATAGAATATTAATAGCTTATAAATTGCTATGCTTCTATTAGGCTGAATTAATGATGTATGCTTTAATGAAGTCTTTTCTATCTTACCTTTTGTTTGTGTCTTATTTTAATATATACACCATCAATTACAATTGTAATTCAAGTATATTATGTACACCTGTGCACGATAGAAAACTGATGAATTTTTTTTTTGTTTTTTTTAAATAGCAGGGAGAAATCTGGCTCTCTTTGAATAATTTTAATCTTGGGCACCACTTTTTATTATGTGTGAGTTGTTCTTTAAAAATTCTCTATTTTGTGTTATTCTTCCTCTGGGAAGTTGCTTTTCTCTGAATTCTCTTCCTTTTCAGATCGATTCAGACACTGCATGCTTCTCTTTGTTTGTGAAATAATGGGATAAGAATCGACTGCAGTACAGAATTTAGCTGCAGTGGCATAAACAAGCATATTGTTTCCATCGCAGGTGACTAACCTTTGTGATGACTTGCACGTCCTGTCACGTTTTGATGCCTTAAAGTCTTCTTAATGACGTGCAATTTCTGGCTTGACAAAGACAGCTAAAATTATTCCACTCATAAGACCGTAAAAATAACCTTTAAATCAATCCAAATTACCAAAGACGAGAAGTCAAAAGATTATCCGTGCATGTCACACAGAAAAAAAGACGAAAATGCAGCACTGGCACTGGCATGTGCCAAAGCACCCCTTTGATGGATAATAAGGTTTCTCCGTGTTAGGAGTTATTACGGGTCAGGACCCCTGGTGCATGTCATGATGACTTCTAATTGCAATTTACAATATAAATGGGAGAGAGTTTTGGTAACTGGTCGAAATGGAAAAGGAATGATTAGAGACTTGTCAGAAATGACAATTTTAAGTTAAGCAGACCTTTCCTTTATTTCTGTCTCCCTCACATACTTTCTTTTTCTTTCTCTCCCTCTCTGCCTCTCTCTCTCTCTCTCTCCCCATCTCACTGCATTTCTTTATGTGCATTTGCATCTGGGTTTGGGTCTCTCACACAGCAATTAACTCAGCTCCCACCCAAATCCTACCACAGTTCTGATCAACACGGGAACATCTACATTCATAATGATGGACAGAAGCAATTGGCCCTTCAATGTTTTTTTTTCTGCATGGTTTGGAAAGATACTGTAGTAGCACGTTAGGCTGTGTGGTGTTGTTTTGGTTGTTGCTTGGTTTGGTTAACAAAGAAATGAACCTTGTATGCCTTCATTAATCTGTACATCATAGCTGTATTCTGGTTCATATATATTACTACAAAAGCACAGTGTTTCCAAAGGGATATCACTTTACATATGCATCAGGTTACAATTACCATATAGCCAGCATATTATTATTATTATTATTATTATTATTATTATTAGGGTCAAGCTCCAAAGTTGCTGGAACACTGTTGCTTGGTGTGGAAGAGGAATGAAATGCTTTGTCTAAAGAAATCTTTTTCCATATTACCGGTAATCATTAATCCTTGGCTCATGCAGGATCCAGTCTCTGCCATGTGGGATTTTCTGCCATTTTCAGTTTTTTGAAAACATTTAATCACAGCCAACTTTTTTTTACAACCCACAATTTTTGTTCAACCTTCAACAAATTTGGCTGAGATGATCTTTAGACTAAACCCCACAAAGGTTTTCAGAACGATATCCATCTGTAACCCACAAATGAATTTGACCATAAAGTCGCCCAAACAGGAAGTAAGGCCATATCTCGACAACAGCTTAATGGATGGATGTGAAACTTGAGAATACTTATTGAGTCGGGCCACCCAGGGTCCCAAAAATGTGAATGTCATTTGAGGACTAAAGGTTACTAACCTAGGTTACTAAAACCTGAATACCTATGTTTTGCTATTTACTCTGGAGCCAGTTTACTCTGGAATAAATTCAGAATACTGGTGACATTTGAGTTGTGACATATCAATGCAAAAAATTTCCATCAACTGTTTCTAAATTTCCACCGTTCTGCAAAACAAGATGTTTGCCTATATCTCAGCAATGCTTTGACATTCTTGAACCAAACTTGGCAAACACGTCAAGAAGGATGTTTTCCCATTATTTTTGAAGTGTTCAGTTAAGCATTATGGGTTTTGTTTTCCCTGATTCCTTAGAGGCTCCTAAGGTCAGCTGATGTAACAATTTCATGACCACCACTGTATTTTTGAACAATTTGGAATTCATTAAACGGTATTTAAAACTGTTTTCAGTCTGCAATTTTTGCCCAGTTCACGCCATTTAGGCTCAGATCATCATCTGACCAAGCTAAATAAAAGTTATTAGATCGATTTTTGATATTTTGATATTTTTAAACTGTTCCTGTGCCCATAGCCTGCAAACAAATTTGACACTGAAAGTGTAAAACAGTACATGAGGTTACATTTTTTAAAAACGCACATATGAATTGACAAAATCATGTATAAAAATGACATCTACTCAAAACGAATCCAACAGTTTATTATAAATGTTTGTCGAATTTTGAAACACAAAATTATATTTTAAATAATATAAAGTGTATCGACACAATATTGAAAGCCTTGTACAAGGCCATGTCCTGGTGGAGGACAAAACATTGGTATCACTTGACCCTTATGTAGCGCTTGACCCCTCAGTAGCTGCTTGGAGCTATATTAATTGTTGTTGTTGTTTTGTTATTATAATTAATTCATAACGTTCCTGTTCACAGCTCCTTTCTCACACTAAAGGTTGCATTACGAGTCAATTCAACAAAAAACAAAAATCCTCCAGAAGCTGTACTTATGCTCATAGCAGCACTTAATTATCACAGTCCCTTTAACTGGACAGTGCAGCCATGCCCTCACATAAAGTGCACACACAATTCACTTGTGTTAAATAGCATTATGTTGTGAATCCCCAGAGCTGCAACGCATCAAACTCAGTGAATACAGCTTCAATATTGCTATGTAAGGCTGCAGAAAAGTGAAGCAGTGTGAATTGTCTCTCTCAAAACTACAGGTCCCATAATGCCCTAAAATACTGGCACGCATCAGGATGCACCATGTGGCCAGAATTAAATGAAAGTAGGAGAGGTTGCTAATTAGATATCATTAGTATTGTTTTAATGAGCAGCCAAGAGCATATAAGCTGATGATGTGAGCAGAGCACGATCATATAAGCTCTGACTGACGAACATACAACTCTAACACAGTGGCATATACTGTTTTATTTCATTTTATTTGAAAGAGAAGTGTGAAATGAAAATATCTCATTGTTGTTGTGAAAGTAAGAACTGGTCGTCATCCTGGAGTCAATCTGAGAGATCAAACTAATATAATCAAGGATGAGGTTGGTTTCTATATTAAAAGTGCACTTGCACATATTAGTTCATTTGCCAAGACCAAATCAGAGTTAAACTGATACTTTTGGTTCATTTGGTAATTTGGTTTGGTTTCACACTAAACATAATTAAACATGAACCAAAAAGGAAAAAAAAACATTGGCTGAGGCGTGTGTAGTTTTAAAACATACTTATAACACTATTTCATTCATTGGTCAGAAATACATCAACGGAAAAATCAAAGCAAACCTTTGGCAAGTGTGTGTAATTTGGCAAGTGGAGCTCAGTTTAGCAGCTTGCAGCTACAAAAAAATGCTGCCCATAAATACAAAATACATGGCATATTTCCTTTACTTGCTGCAGTAAAGTCAATTCAGCATTGAATCACATTCTCACTGCATTATCACCATACTCAAGTTCACTTGGTACAGGAACAGGTTTACCTCACACAGATGCTCTCAGACTGGTTATTTTCATCCAGATCAGAGTGACAACTGATGTGCTCTCACCTGCCTAAATGAACCACACTGAGAGGGAAAACACAACAGGGTTTGATTCAAAGGGTTTAAACACTGCATGCATAAAAGCATCCTAAGTAGTCCAAAAGCAGTCAAGCAGGTTGGTTTTAACCATAGATCTCATTTGATCAACAATATTGTGTAATATTTTTATACCACAAACAACTACAACGTCATTTACATGGTGTATGTATTTTGTTATTAATACTCATCCAAGCACATTACCCTAAGGATACTTTATCCCCAACATCTTGACTCTGATGTTCATCTTGTTGCTATTACACAATAGCTTCCATCTTGTACGGAGCCCTCAGCTTCCAGCGTAACCAGCCTACCTCTGTAATTTGATGCTAATATATGATGCAGCGTCTGCGACATACACAGCACACAGTCATCACAAAGTGGGTGCATCAAAGGCGAATGAGCGTGTCTGATACTTGGCCAGCGCTGCACAAGGGCTGCTTATCAATCTTTCATGGGTCTATTCAGCTGGCGTGCCTCCTCCGCATGCTCCCTCCCATTCACTCATCTATTTACACCCCACTTTGTTTATATATGCCAGTCTTATCTAAAGACTTCTCTAAATAAATCAAAGCTAAAAAGGAATCTGAGGGTGGAAATCAGAGCAACTGAGGGAGAAGGTCTGAAGACTGAATTTGGTGTCTAGTGTTCTTAGTAATAGAAAGAAGAAAAAGGAGGAGAAGGAGAAGAAGAAGATAGCCTTTACTGTTACATATACAAGTACAGTACAGAGAAATTTGCCAAATTTCTTTGCATATTCAATTTGGTAGGAACCTGGGATCAAAGTACAGAGCTAGCCATGACACAGCATGCATGGAACACAAAGGGTTAAGAGTCATGCTTAAGGGACCAACCATGGCAGGTTGATGACACTGGGCTTAAACTCATGGAGTGATGAGTAGTCTACAGAATTAACTCCTGATTTATCACTATTGTTTTTTTTTTTTATAAGTACAACATATGGCCCTAAATAAGCCTCTTCATGTGAACCGGCGATATGGATATTAACCCTAAAAGTATGTGATGGTGCCGGTGACATGAATGATCATGTCTTCCATATTGCTTACTAGTTCTATAAACGACATCTTGTCACAGAGATCTGTGCTTTAACAGGAAAAAGTAATTTATGCAAATTCAGGTGAAGCTTTACAGTTTAGCAGTATAACAGTTTTTTTTGTAATTGTTTTTTTTTTCAGCATTCTGTAAGATTGTTGTTTTAATCCATTTGTTGCTCAGGTATAAAGCCAGACATTAACTGTACTGTTAACAGCAGGTCTACAGCTTTCCAACAAGACATTTTGACCAATCAGTCCTTATACCTGTCATAAACCTGCGCATTCAGCAACAGGCTTGTGAGTGTCATAGGCCTATATATGCTGAAAAAACAAACAACAGACCAAAAATCTATTTCAATTTAGGCTTTTAACAAAAAAAAAAAAACCTTTGTAATAAAAAAGGGCAAAAATATGCATGGATCTCTGAGAGTTAATAAACCGGAAATTTGTTTCGTGAAATACACATCAGTGCATCAGAGCCTTAGAGGAAAATTCCTTATTTGATATATCAAGGCATAGAGCAAAATGCAGGCCTTGCTTGGAACAGATCCGCTTTGTCCGCTTGTGTTTATGATACAATGGTTGCGCTTTGGCACAGCTTGCAGTCCCCATGGTGAAAACACACTTTCTGCAATGACACCTCTGACGACTCCACAAAAAAGGTCCTGTTTATAATGCCATAGTTTGCTGGGTGAAATTCAAATAACAATGGGATGCATATATACTGCCTGCTATAACGCCAGTCCCCTGATTGGAGTGTGAAGTAAAGTGTTTTGGGTAGGGCCTGACAACATTCAGTCTGTGCTTCGGTCCAATGTTCATCTGCACTGCTGGGGAAAAAAAGGGAAAAACAAGCCGCTCTGGTGGGATACACAAATACATCTCTGACCTTGTTTTTGCATCACCAATGTGATGTTTTCCCTGGTGTGCTTTGCCATGAAAATAAAGTGCTCATGAGAGCATTATTAAGAGTGTAAATGCTTTTTGTTGATTGTATAATTGACTGACTATATAGGACTGAAGCCAGAAAACAAACGTTGTATGAAACTTAACAGAAGATTTACAGACAAAAACTCATATCTGGTTAGTGCTAATGGGTAAAGATAATGCTTGTTAAAATTAAACTGAATTGTATGAATTAAATAATTGGAGGAAGAGTATATTTAGTAATATACTTTATATATTATAATATACTAAAGCATGTATTGCCAGGACTTTGCTGATTACAGCTGTACTAATATCACTGAACAATATGTAATCAATGTGTGATATGTGTATTATATATTGATTACATAGTGTTCAATGACATTAGTACAGCTGTAATCAGCCAAGTCCTGGCAATACATGCTGTAATATGATGTAGCTCAGGGGGTTAAGATGTTGGACTACTCATCGGAAGGTCAGGAGTTCAAGTCCAAGCACCACCAAGGTGCCCTTGAGCAAGGCTCTTAACCTCAAAATGCTCTGTTGAGTAAATGAGATTAAAATGTAAGTCGCTCTGGATAAGGGCTTCTGCAAAATGATGGTAAAGTAATGTGTACATTAATTGAAGTCAGGATGCACTGATGCACATTTATTTCTATTACTCTGATAAAGTGTAGAATACGTGCACTGTAATATACTATTTAAAAAAAATCTGTATTTCTGCAGTAAAATTGTGTTGTCCTGTTCAGGTCTTCACATCTGTTCTGCTGCTTTCTGCTCGATAGTAGGACATGACTGGATTAGATGTCCTAGAATTTAAAATCTAATTTGCATTGTGCACAGTTCTTACTTAATTTGGAGCAAATCAATAAACAGGTGCTGTATTGTTTTTGCTTCATAATGGAGGTTGCATGTGTGTGTGTGTGTGTGTGTGTGTGTGTGTGTGTGTGTGTGTGTGTGTGTGTGTGTGTGTGTGTTATGTTGTGTGCCACATGTATGCCCCTGCTGGAACACTTAATTTATGGCTCTGGGAATTCATTGATGAAATCTTGGTAACACTAAATAAATTTAACCCACACATAAGGCCATAGAGCCCTCCACAGCTCAGCCATGAAATTGCATTCACAAAGACACAGTGGCACGGTGAAATTTACACCATCCCTCCAAAGAAGAACAAACAGAGAATTTGTTTCAAAACCAATTGTTCTGTGGATATTTATAACACAAACACACATACATATATGTGGATGCAGTAAAATGTTATAGTATTTGATTAAATATAGTAGTAAATTGTAAATTGTAGTAGAAGCGTGTTTATAAGCATGGATATAATTTCTGTGTTCATATTATTTTAGTCTTTACATTTTGTGTATGCCTACGCTAAATGTTTATGTCTACAGTCAAATATCTGATTACATTCGTGCCACCATATGTGTTTACAGAATCAGTCCACACTGGAAAATATTGCCACACCTTATTTTGGCCAGGATATTTACCAACAATTGTTATGTTTGCACTTCACAGCTCACTCCTGTCATGCCGCAACACTGCTGCAGCAGAACGTAAACAGACCACAGCATTACACCACAATCAAACACAGGAAAGTGCCCACATGCCCAGTCTTATTTTTGATACTTAACCAGGAAATTGAATACCAAACATCAGACAACATATTGCAACACTGCCAGGGGTGGCCCGGTGCAGCCCAAATAAAAAACAACAAAGAGCACCTTTAATTATTTTCTGTCTCCCAATAACAACTTTAATTGGCTCACCAAGGCAGGCAGGGCCCATCGAGGCAGAAGCACGCGCTCAGTGGGGACTTTAAGGCGACTCGTTGCGTCCCCTAATGGCTCCTCTCCCTGGTTCTGTATCTGCGGCCTGCTAATGACTCAGTTGTCACCACTCTCGTTATCGTGGGGCCGACCCCAGCAGGGACGAGGCTTAATTGGCGATGGGGTGTGGCTCGAATTAGACTTGATGGCGGTCACTGTTGCATGGATGAGCAGACTTGATAATAGACTCCCAGGAGACAGTATTAATCTACAGTTTCAAACCTGTAAATTGAACACTCGCACTCAGAAAGGCCTCTCCGGGAGCATGCACTCTTTGAGACTTGTTTGTGTAGGAAATGAGGAAATGACATCTCTGTTTGCTTTAGGAGGTCTACACAAACCAATCAGGTGTAGGGCTTTAACCTGAGGAGGAGTCACAGCAACTTCTCTAATGCCATAGTGTGTACAAGAGACAACCAAGCTGACGTGGGAACTATAAAAATAAGGATTAGTAAAATACATATAGATTCGTCCATTAAATTTGTCCATTTAGAGATTAAAGGGATTTTATCGGGGATCTACAGCAATGATTGGAAATTTCTGTCCTGTCCTGTATGCTGTATAACACATATAACAACGTATAATGCATGCCAGCAGAATAGAATTGAATAATTGATTGAAAATGTGGCTAGATACGGTCACGTTCTCCAACATTAGTGTGCAAGAAATCTCACTAGCCTTGCATACAATTAATATCATGCAATTAAGATAGAAGGGTGGATTTAGGTGCAAAGCCTATCATCCAATAGCCATTTTGGCAGATCTTGTCATGGCGATTGGAAATGTGTGGACATGACTGTCAAGATGCACAAGCAACTAATTTGCCGCACGGCAGCCTTCGGCTAGCAAATAAGCAACGTGTTTCCTGTCAAATTAAAAAAGGAATACAGAGTGAGTTTGGTAACATCAAGCTTTGGTTTATATTGAATACAATTTTAGGATTTTAGGATATTTCAACACAGAGATATAATGATGTACAAATTTCACACATATAGGCTAGAAATTGTTTCACTGAAATGTTATACATCTTGTTTTATGATGACCTTTTTTCTGTGAGACTGGGTTGGTGATATACCTTTATTTTTATTCTCTATGATAGAACGTGAATACGGTGCAACAATAAATTGTAAACTGGGATATTATGAGGCCTAATTATAAGCAGTGAAGCACAAATTAAAGTTAGTCACAAAGGCTGCTGTAAATTTTCCTTGATATTATAAAGTAGTGTCAAGTAGGAACATCATTTGGTGATTTCCAGATTCTATTCAGGTTCCAAGGTCCTTGTTATACACTATTATTTGAGATCAGACAAAGACGCGGAACAGGAACTCTTTATTAACTCCTATGTAAATGTGCTCCACTCTGTTTTACATTGATCCTCTGGACACTGGCCATTTGATTATAGACCTCTCTATACACCTCCTCATAATTGGGTTCATAGTAAGCATTCCCAGAACACTTCCCAGAGAACCTTTTATTGGATTTGACTTTCAGTAATGACATAAAAGTCTTTTTGAGGCACTTTTTATTTCCTTTGTAGACTGGCGACGTACCTACCCCACATGGGAACGGTTCTCCTGACCACTTAGTGCTCCTAAAATCCAAGAGTCCAAGCTCCTAAAATCTTGACAAATGTTAATATCTTTGTTAAGGTTTTAATCTCAAGATACACGTTGCATTAGAAAAATGATATTTTTTTCAGCAGCTTGTTCAAAGTGCACTTCTGTGGAGCCCCAAAGCCAGTAGGACCTGTGCTTGAGTGTTGGAGCTGTGATCAAACGCGAGTGCTCTGTAAACCCGGCTCTCTGAAACAGCAACCAAGAGCACAGCTGCACAGAGTCCATCTTACATGCTCACTCTGAAGTTAATTAACGTGCAAGGAAATAGAATGAGAAGGAACTAACGCATGGGGGTGGCATTAGTGAAAGCCTGAGGCTCTGTGCAACCCGCCATTCATTGACGGCTAAAGATCTGATTGACGAGAATGAGTAAATCACAGCAAAGACATAGCGTAGCATTTTGCAAAGAAAAACGTGACCTTTTTATTTCTCAGTAACCAAATACCCGATAAAAGAGCAATCTGATGAGCGATAGGCACACTCCAAATGTTTGTTTTATACCAAAAAGCGATTCATTATGGATTGATGTTGCAGGTTGTTCTGTGTTTCCTTGTGTTCTCGTGTCTTTGGCATTTGAATTTCAGCAGCTAAGCAGTGTTAAAGCTGCTGCCATCCTAGAGTGTAACAACAATGGTATTATCCACACTCACACACACGCACGCACACATAGCCATCTGCCGTGTCTGTCAGAGGAACTGACAGTCTTACCAAATATCACAGAAGCCGCTGTGTGATGTCACACAAGAAACAGCTTCCAAAGCAATCTTCCACTGCTCCCACTTCAGAGGGAGCATCCTCAGTGTGTTTCACTGTGCAGTGCTTATACCATCCTCTTACGTGAGAACTCTCAAAACCTCTGCACAGTTGTCATGCTATAGCCGAATGTTCGCAATATGAACATTCTTGTGAATACATACTGGATTTGACACCAAAACATTTGATCTCTCCTGACTCTCAGCACTCTCAGTGCCAATTAAAACACTGGCAGACTTCAACAAAACACAGTGTATATGCACGACACTTCTGCCTATCACAGTTTTCAGTTCGCTTTGTCCCAAGCACTCACGACAGAGTGAATATTCCAGCACCATTTTCGTCTAATTCCCTTTGACCCCCTTCTCCATCTTTTCGCGTCATCTCCCAAACCAGTACACCAGAGCTCCTGGCACATACAGTATATAATATGTAGCTAGTTAATTGCAAATCATCTGTGATGTACACGGCTGCTTCACTAATTGCCACTGGAAGCTGTGCTCATTAGCTCATCTCATCTGGCTCAGTACACAAGCTAAACAACCTGCAAACGATCCAGCAATTACTGTTATTTTACCACTCCAAGACCAAGCGTGCATGAAAATAGCCGTGGTAAAGAACAAAAGACATTTGGCTGCAAAATATCTAAAAATGCTCCACCATGAGAAGAGGCTCATTAAGCGGCATTTGTGTGTTGTGTGTGTGTTTTTTTTTTCTCCCCCATAAAATCACACAGCAGGGCACTCCTAAAGGGCTCGTCGAGGCTTTCTTAAGGGGAGCAGCACGCCCACAGATCATTTATTGACCAAACTGAGTTTCCTTGTTTACCAATAAAGTGGTGCTACATTGACGACGTGTTTGTAACATACATATCGCACGCAGTGGCCCACTTCTCAGCAGAAGCGTATATGTACAGCTGTGTGTGTCTGTGTGTGTGTGTGTGTGTGTGTGTGCACGTGTGCATGTTTGCGTGCATGCGTGTGTGTGTGTGTGTGTGTGTGTGTGTGTGTGTGTGTGTGTGTGTGTGTGCAAGTAAGTGAGAAAAAGAGGCATCATGTTTTTCATTTACATTAAGCATGTTTTCTGTCATGTTCTGACACAAGCACTCACTGTCACACATGCATGCTTTAGCAGATTCTTCCAGATGCCCATGAATTTATTCATTTATACCAAAACACATGCCCTGTCTTGTATGAATGAATAATTATAAGCAGTAGTAAGGCCATCACCCAGAGCTCTGGCAGGTAATCAGCTTCCATACAGTTGTTAGAATCCCACAGAACCATGTCACTGGTGTTATTAATGAAAACACTGCCTTAACGGACATTAGCAATGGCTAGCTCATGGCTAAAGACAAGTGTCTAAAAATTCCTCTCTCTCCCTTCATGAACACTGGCTGTCTAAGAAAACCTGAAAGAAATGCAGATATTTTTGTGAGAACATCTAGTTTATTGATAGTTATGGAACGAAAAGATTTTAAGACAAGTGCTTGAAAAAAAAATCACACAATGCAGCTAACAGTGCTAATGTTAGTAGAAGCATAGTAGTGGCTGATCGCGTTAATTGGTTCCGTTCTTTTTTAGTACATTAGCACGTTTCGGTGAAGCAGAAGAGAAATATGCCTTAATATTATTTGCATTTGTCTAGCTGCTCTACTGATATGAAATTTAACATTGCAATGTTGTTTACAACCTATTATAGGCGTTGCTATGTAAGAACATTTCTTCAGTATTTCAATGAATTCAGCACTCAAAACATACCCGGGTGTAAGTCCAGTTTCATAAGTTTATAGACAAAATTTGCTAACAGTCAATTAAAAAGCTGTGAGCTGGGTATTAAGGATTGTTTTGACCCACAATTTTCTTTCAAAGACTTTCTCCAAAGGACTTTTAGTGTTTGCAGTCTCTTTTTAATCTGCAATGTAGCGTTAGCTGGCAGAGTAGGGTTTAGTACTACTTGTTTATTAGTCAATACGTTCATGAAGGTTCCAGTGTAACAATGTGAAACAAGCAGCCCCACAACCACAGTTTCTGATGAAACAGGATGGCATTAATAACAGCATAGCTTCAAATAAAATTCATTTGAGAGGCTATCCCAAGTGACATACATTATAGGCTACAATCTAGTTTTGTTTTTTTACAGTAATCCTGTAATGGGCAGCTGATACTCAATAACCCAAACTGTCACCCTGCACACAGTCTAGCAGCTCCATGTAAGCGGTTTTAGACATACCCTTGTTCATCTGTGTTTTAATACAGTAGGTGTGTTTCTTGTTGCAGTGTGTGAGTTGAACACAGGAGAGGTAATGTCACTGACCAGGGTTGCCAGGTTTAGCAAAATTTCCAGCTGTACATCATATACACATTGTCTGCACTTACACTTTGCAGAAACTTATTAGATTAATTCGAATTGCTTTAAAAGAAGATATTGGTTATTAATAATCTGCTGATTATTATCAACCCTGGCAATGAACTGCCATCAACTATACCGTACTGTTTATGGCTCCCGTAAAGGGCATATATTTAAACCCAAAATGTAACAGAAAAAGATATATTGGTATATTCTGAACACTATAGTTCAGCATTTGTATTTAAACGACTTAATTTTAAATAATGTAACATTTGGAAATTTAAGCAAGGAATACAGGAACTTGAGAAATGTTTATTATTAAAAGTTTAGTGAAATTTTGTTGGAACGATCTAGGTGAAATCTAACAAGAAAAGACTGAAACTTTTAAAGGTGCTGTGTGTAAGAATTGGCCACCTGTCAGATTCATACTCCACACTCCAAACTTAGAGGAGGCAGTATATCATCAGAAAGCTGCAGTGTCCACCCCTATTGTAAGAAACAAGAAACTAAACAGACCCTACCCCTAGCCTTCTCCCGAAACGCCTCACCCCATTATCACCACTCTCAGAGAATTATATTCAGTTTATCCACTTCTTTTTTCTTAGAATCTAACTGTACAGTCATCAGTTATTTATTAAAAAAAATAAAAATAAAATAAAATATGTTATTTATAATAAAAAAAATACACTACAAAATAAAAATAAAAACTAAACAACCACTAATTTACAGAATGGCAAGAATACGCAAAATTCGACCAAACTGCTGAAACACTGAGAGACAGTCAAGATAACACTGCTATCTTAGAATCTTCACACGTGGCGTTAGTCTATAATTTATGTTATAGCTTGCTTAGCTCAGTATTTAGCAAGACCATTATAGCAAAAAACAGCCCCTGCTACTGGTCGCGACCCGGCAGCATTGTAACCTTTTTTTATTAATAATGTGACTGATCACACCCACTGTCTATGACTCAGTAAAATAACCACATAGCTGAAGGTTTTTGAAAGTTTTTGGTTTTTTTTAGTTTAATAATCGGGTAAAAAAACAAAAAACAGGAGTGTCACCTTACCTTTGCAAGTATGAATGTGGTGTCAAAGATGCCGGCTTGTGAATTAGCAGATCTTGCACCTCGTCACTGCAAAACTATTCATGAGCTTCTTGGGATTTGTAACTTTTGAAATTGTGTTGAAAAGTGTATGCGGCTAGTCAAAAAAACAAGCTAGCCTAAAATGTCTGGGTATGTACTTAGAGGTTGTGCTTTGGGTAGTGCAGTGTATCGCGCTTTATTTGTCCAAATGCCATTGCTTGGCACTGTGATTCAGTTTCTCCCAGTAGAGTCCCTTTTTTCTCAGCTTTCTTCTCCATCTCTTTCCTTCTTCATCACATTTGACCAATTTAACCAGTTTTTTAGCCTAACAAAACAAGAGCTACCAATGTAACTGGCACTGTTTCTCACAGGCACCCCCATCCCAACAGGCAACACAGCGTGACATTCTCTCATCCTCTACAACCAGAGGCAGTACTTTTTACATGATTGACAAGAGTTTAGAATACACCCTTGGGGCTGCATGGCTTCTTCATGCTCTCATCAAAGCGCAGACTGAAAGCTACAACATGAATTACTAAGTGGTATTATGAGACAGGACGGTGTTTCATACCTCAGGGCTGGCTGGTTAGCATGCTAGCTTCAGTAGATATTTCTGCAACACAATACATAGACATCTTTTGACATATTGTCAAAGCTGTTGCTTTTTCACATTCTGTTGATAATTGTAGTTCATTTTTGAATATATTAAACTAAAATAGTACATATAGCACTTTTAACACTCAAATTAGGTACTTGTAGCATCCCATACATTTATAGTTAAAAAAACATAAAATAAAGTTGTACAGATAAAATACTGAAGTATCCTGTTTATAATACTTAGCTGTAGATTTAACAAGTTTACTCTTGAACCATCTTCAAGAGATTCCAAAGATCTCAAAGCTTTCACAGATCATGCAGATTTGAAAAACTACCTTGTAATAAACGTTTCTTTCAGATTCAGAAAAGTGGGTACACAGATGGCAACCTCACTGCTGTGTCTCTCCTGTCATTGATGTGCCTGTCTCGATCATTACACTGCCACCATACACCAGGATCAAAGTATATTCATAAAACTTTTCAGGATTTCTTTTAAGTACAGGTGTTCCCCGAGTTACGATGGCCTGACTTAGGATTTTTCGAAGTTATGATGACGATTGCAGTGCACTAAAAATTGTAAAATATTTAGAAAATATTTAAAATTCACAGGCAGGGATTGCTGGCAGGCCAGCGTAACAGTGTATGACGTATGCGGATGTTTGGACGACACCCGGAAGTATGCGGACGACACCCTGGAAGTACGCAGACGACACCCGGAAGTACGGGGATGATGCCTGGATCACTTGTCTCGCGCGATGCCTCACACTCTCCCGCAACTCACAGAGTTACCTTGTGCATATGTGTACTGTACAGTGCATTATCACTGCTTTTTTGTGTGCTTCAGGAGCTAATTTTAATTCAGTAGCATGTCTTCTATAGAAAAAGACTCCTGGCTAGGCTAAGCTAGGCTAAGTTGGGCTAAGATAGGCTAAGCTAGGCTGAGATACCTAAGCTAGGCCAAGTGGTTCAACACAGTGGTTCGACATATGATATTTTCGCCTTACAATGGTTGTGGCAGAACACATTTCCATCATAACTTGAGGACTACCTGTAGGCAGCAACTAGAGATTTTGTCATCAAATTGTGCTAACACTGCTACCTTACTCAGCTCTTACACTTAGAAGAAATTTCCAAACCTGAAGAATGAAATCGTTTGGGCAGGAATGACAATATTTTAGGGGGGTTTGAGAGGAAAGATAGGTAAAGTCTACAGCTGGGCTATGATACAACTTTGGTTGAGGCACAGGGTGTTTGAGTAAGTCTTGAATAACAAAACCAAAAACATTAAAATAATATTATACAGGAATTAATTCCTTTCAGATATAATATGCATACTTGGTATGATATACCAAAGAGAATGATATTGTTAATAATTATGTAAAATAAAGTATATGTGGAAACTGCAATGATACTCTTACATTTAATAATTTCTGATATAGATCACATGCTAATATAGTACCTAACGCTTATAATGTGTTATATAGTATGAATAATCCTTATTGCATTATTGTTAGAATTATTATTGCATGTACAGTCTATACATGCTCATCACACTCGGAAATACCTAACACATTTTTGCAAATGTTCTTGATTTATAATTCTTTTTTAAAATTATGTCAATTAAAAGAAATTCATACAAAATAGCCAAAGATGGTCAAGACATATTACAAAACCACACTATAAAATATTATTAGGCTTTTATCAAATTATGCATGATAGTTTTCAATATCTTGAATAATGAAAGACAAATGTGAAACACATAAAGTCCAATTTAGACTTTAAGTGGAAACATGAACAAAACATGAATCTAGCTTTGGAGCAGCATTCTTGTATGTAAGTAATATACTAATGTAAAAGAAATGGCATGGAACACATTTTATGGCTAAATAAATGTAGTATGCAGTATGTGTCAAAACCCTCAGGCAGTAGAAAACAAGGCTTTTTAGCGATGCTCAGATCTACCCCAAATTCACACCAGATGTTTATGTGATGCCTAGCAACCGTCCATTCATCCATTCACTTATAATCACAAATGAAGTGTACATGATTTTACTGTGAGGGTTTTCAGTGGAGTTCAGACATCACAGAAAGAACCCTTTTTCCAGGTTAGTGTGTTGCAGGGTAAATCCCTCCACATACCTCCCCCTCTTTGCATGTGTGTGAGGTCTACTACATGATAATAGGTCATAAAAAATCACCAAAGATAATGAACGGACATTCCAGTGCATTTTCAACCCAATCACAAAGCAAATGTAGCCGACTCTTAGCCCAAACACAATTTTTAAGATCAGGTGAATTTGCATATGAATTTGGAATGCTGGAATATTAAAAGAAATAAGCTTCAGTTATCTCTCTAACAACCTCAAGACAAAAGTGAAGGTTTATGTATGTCATGTTTAGTCGTGTTTTTAGGTGTTGTACATAGTATTTATTTAGACTTGTTCATTGCCCTAATATTTTCTTTTAATAAATATTGCGTCTGACATTTTCTGCACACGGGCAATAAGAAACAATACCTTTACCAATATCACAGAAATAAAACTACCATACTGGTTGTCACTGCGGGTACATCTTTGGTACCATTATTATGTATCTTGTCCTTGGAAAGGTGAATATAGTGTACCTTATGGTAAATATAAGTATACAAATTGGACCTTAAGGACCACTGATGTACCAAAAAGCCTTACTCTAAAAGCTAATTAAAGGTAGACTAGATCATGGAAGCACTCTAGTTAGGTGCCTTTATTTATGAGAGTGTTCAGTTCTTGCACAGGATAAAGCCTGATTTTGTTGAAGCCTGTCATGTTATTAGTTGCAGTTTGTTTGGTCTTCTTTTAGTTTGAAAAAAGAAATCTCATTGGCAAATGTTAGAACATCACATACATGGGGGAAAAAAAACCATCATAAGTGTCATAATGCATCCATAAACAATGCAGCTCTGCTGTCCCTCCTTCTTACTTTCTTTCTTGTAACTACCTCTTTCACGCACTGTTTTATACACAGCCAGGCATGCACACACTGCTCGTTTTGATGTGTTTACACTATGAAAAGGCATTCATTTTCCAAATCCTACCTCAAAATCATTATCTCTCACACGTGAAGGAGGGGAGAGGAGAGTGTGTGTGGGCGTACAACAGGCTTTTCTGCACAATCCTCTTAGAGAGAGAATGAGAGAGAATAGGTTAGTTGAAATTAATAAAAAAAAAAGGGAAAAGAAGCTACAGACTCCAGAGGAGGGGAGGAGAGGCCATTAGTGTAGGCATGATTGACAGACAGAAGGACACTCTGTACTGCAGACCTGGGTAATTATTATCCCACTCTGTGTGTGTGCGTGTGTGTGTGTGTGTGCGTGTGCGTCTGTGCACGTGTGCTCATGTGTGCATGTGTATATCTGTATGAAAGACAAGGAAGGAAAGCGAATAATAGAAAAAAGGAGAGGGACAAAGATCAAAAAGTAGGCAGAGTTTGGTTTGGTAGGAGAATGATCATGAATATAAAAATAGTTAATTTTATCTTCAAGCATAGGCTGTGTGTGTGTGTGTGTGTGTGTGTGTGTGTGTGTGTGTGTGTGTGTGTGTGTGTGTGTGTGTGTGTGTGT
>JAQMCW010000005.1:18393642-18404446 GCA_030068335.1 Chrysichthys cranchii
CCCCCCCCCCCCCCCCCCCCCCCCCCCCCCCCCCCCCCCCGCCGCGATATGGCTTATCACATGATAGGTATAAGGGTTCAAGTAAAAGGTGCCATGTTCAATGTTGTTTAACATCTCTAGATCTAAATATCAGGAAATAAAAACTAAAATTCTGATTTATTGTCTCATATTTGTGTTTAAATAAAGAAGACATAAATGTCTCCAGTGTACAGCAAAAGAATTTGCTTTACTGTTCCAATATTTTCAGAGGGAATTGTATGTGAATGGCCCAGCAAGTTATTTTTATAAAAACAGAACAGTTTCCTCTTTTAGGTCTAGTCTAAGCATAGTAATAATTTGCTTCAGAAATAATTATCACTCGGAGTGAAGAGTTGGTTAACTCACTTTCAATAATTGCTCCAATAATCAATTTATCCTAGTCAGGTTCACAGTGAATCAGGAGCCTCTCCTGGAAACACTGGGTGTGAAGCAGCCAGGATGGGTCGCCAGTCTATTGTAGGACATCATGCACACACATTCATACACCTAGGAGCAATTTATCTTAGCTTACTGGTATGTACTGGGGAGGTGGAAGAAACTGGACAACATAAAGGAAGCTCATGCAAACACAGACAGAACACACACAGAAATGCACAGAATCTGAAACCTGGCACTATGAGGTGAAAACGCTGCCCACATCACCGTAGCACTGCTCTGTAGAACAATACTGAAGACATCAAAACTATGAAATAACACATATGGAATTTTGTGGTAAACAAAAAAGTTTTAATATACAGTGAACCCCCACCTATCACGGGGGTCAGGTTCCGGCATGGTAATTTTAACAACATATAAAATTCTACATGCGTACTTACTGCCAGTGAGGTCACTTCCTGTTTACAGCCTGTTTACTAGCTCAAGCGGAAGTGGCGTACACCGCCACGGTGTATTCATCCACTGATGAAATCCAGTGCATACTGTTTTATTTTGATTTAAATGCTCTTTTAATGTTTGAATTAACTTTTTTATTATATTTGACATTTTATATTCCAGTGTCCCGCAAAAGACAAAAATTTCCATGAATCAAAATTTGAAAATCCGCGATGCACTGAACCCGCGATGAGTGAACCGCGATATTGCGGGGGTTCACTGTATTTCATTATTTTCATATTTTCGATTCTTCCATGTTTACCCTGAAGACAGCTTTGCACACTATTGGCATTATCTTCACCAGCTTCATAAGGTAGTCACCCGGAATGTTTTCAGTTAACAGATGTGCCTTGTCAAAAGTGAATTAGTGAAATTTCTTGCCTTCTTAAGAAGTTTGAGAGCTTTAGCTGTGTTGTGTTGTGGTAGTGTTGGTATACAGTAAATAGCCCTATTTCACTACTGCAGTAATCTACATTATGTTAATACTTTAAGATATGAAGTGTTTTTAAGAAAAAAAAATAACGAAAAACATATTGAATTCGAAGGTTTGTCCAAAAGTTTGACTGGTATTGTCGATGGTTCATTCATTCTTCTTCAGTAAGTGCTTTATCCTGTTCAGGTCATGGTTGATCCAGAGTCTAATCTGGGAACACTGGGCATTAGACACCCAAGATTCGATGCCACACACACGCACTAACATATAGTGTAAATCATGTAAGAAATTCATTTTAACTGTTAAAAATGTTTCTACAAAATTTACAAATATTATTTACAGAGAAGATTTTGGGGCAGTGGTGTAGTAGTTAGCACTGTCACCTCACAGCAACAAGGTCCTGGGTTCAGTCCTCGGGTTGACGTGGGCACCTTTCTGTGTGGAGTTTGCATGTTCTCCCTAAGTTTGTGTGGGTGTCCTCCTGGTACTCTGGTTTCCTCCCACAGTCCAAAGACATGCAGATTAGGCAGATTGGCTACTCTAAATTGCCCATAGGTGTGTGTGAGTGTGCCAACGGTAGACAGACATGTCGGTTAGAGTATTCCATGGTCACAACAAATGCAATGCCGGGATGGCTTGCAAGACGGCAGACCCTGCATGATGTGGGACTAACACTTGTGGATGGATTTACAGTGGAGGTTATATTTTGCATAGTGGTCGTCCATTAGCTTCATCTATATTTTCACAGCTGACTCAAAACAACATGCTTATTCCACCTTATTCAGTGTAAAATAATAAGGTTAGTGAAAAAACAAGAAATGCGTTTTATCTTGTACCAATATCCATTTTCACATTTAAGGGAAAAAAGGGGGCGGCCTCTTTGAAGAATTTTGAAGGGAGCAGGCGCAGTGGGGTGGAGTCAGCCTGCCAAGCTCTCTTTCCTCTGACCTTTAAGAACTTGCATACTTGTCACAACACATCTCCTTCCGGCACTGACCTATTAAACTGCACTGGCCCCAGTCACTTAGCTGATCTCATACAGTCAGCAAGGCCTCCTCTGCACAATCCAAAGTAAGATGCATATGGTTTGCTTAATGCTTCTCCCAACATGCCAGCCCATGAAATAAATAAATGAATAAATAAACAAGGAAGAAATGGGTGATAGTACATAAACAGTGAAGGCATATGATAGTGTATAAATACAGAAAACACCATATCCTGAGCTACAGATGAATGACATAATGCAGGTCATGAAACGAGCTGTCATAAATGGTATATCAAACCTCATGTCATTTTGTTTTGAAAGCGTGGGCAGACCACCGATGGCTTGCTGATGTGCTTGCCTTCTAAATGTACCATCAACGTTTAATTAGGTATAAATTAAGTGGTAACATAGATATGCTCACTTAATTTAAATGTATTACATAGTCTTGTCATGAAAATCAGACATCAAATGAAAGTTATGGCATAGCCTAAAGAAAAGTCATGTTGGTCCATCAGCTGTTATAAATATAGAAGCAACTACTTTCCATAAAACACTGAGAAGATAAAAATCTTTACTTGTCCGTTAAAAGTATCTATCTATCTATCTATATATATATATATATACATATATATATATATATATGTGTGTATATATATATATATATATATATATATATATATATCACAATTTATTGATCAATTGAGAAATATAGACACAGTTACCCTGAACAAAGCAGGGGTAAAACTAAAACGATCTGATTTGCCCTTTAAAAGTACTGGTGTGGTCATCTAACCATCCCACCCATACGTGGTTCATCCCCAAATTATTGCCACAAAGTTAAAAGCACACAATAATTATATAGAATGTCTTTGCAGCAGTACAATTTATTTTCACTGAAAATAAGACGGTAAACATGTTCTGCCATGACAATATACTTGCACGGCAAGGTCCATAAAGACTTTTTTTTTTGCCATCAACCATGTCAACAGTGAAATGTATGTCATCAGCCTGAGTATGTCATTAAATTAATTAATAAATGAACGGATGGACAACTGGATGGACAGGCAGGTGAATGGATGCTTAAATGCTATCAAACTGTCTTCCTATCCATCTACACCACAGTAATTCTAAAGGTAGGCCATATTTATATAGTGGATGGATGGATGGATAAATGAATCAAGATTAGATTGATTAGTTTTCCATGTTGCTATTAATCCTGGGGAAAACATATTTCAAGTGTGCCATTTTTGCCTAGAAAAATATACTCTATCAAAAAAACACTTTTATACTAGTACAAATTAGGCCATGATCTGAGAATGTGAAATCAAGGGTAGAGAAGTGCTATATTGAGGGTCCTATCAATGATTTCATTTCATTCCCTGACAGGACCTGAACATAGTCTAAAGGCTTGAGACACACAGACTGGGCACAGAGAATACACAGGCTGCTGTAGTTACACTCCTGTTCCCTCACTCTCCTCCCTGAAGGACAACAGGACCACTACCCTGCTCCCTGCCCCTCTCTCTCTCTCTCTCTCTCTCTCTCTCCATTCTCCTGACTGAGTTTGCGTGCTGTTTTATAATGTTTTCATCGATGTCAAGGCCTTGGTCTAAAACATGAGTAGCAACGCGCTAATTCTCCCCCGTGTCTTCCTCCTCGAGCTGTACTACTATTTACTTTTCGCCTTATTTCCTCTTTATCTTGCACGGCCCGGGATGTCAGAGGCTGTGAATTTAATATTGATTTAATAAAGTACTTTTACTGTAACATGTCAGGCCGCATTAGGCTCAGGCAGCACGGAGCTCGAGCGGGAGGCCGCCTTTGCACGCGATGTGGCTCTCGGCGCGCGCTTTTCTTTTATTAAAGCGACAGTAGTGGACCGGGAGAAATCGCGGAACCTCTGTGTATACGTCATGTCCCGGAAGTGGACCGAGCTAGGACATATCACTTTGTGGTATGTAAACAAACGTCCCTAGACCTACATCGAACGAACCCCTTGCGGTCAGGGTGCGTGGGCTTTGAAAACAAAGGTGGGGTAAATACACTGCAGTAACCTCCTCCCTCCTGCTCCTCATCCCCCCTCTAGGGTTTGAAGCGAGACGGAGAGGAGGAGGCCGCGCGTGTCAGTTAGGTGATGGTCGCTTGTTCCTGCTTCAGCTGCATCAACACTTTTATATGATCCCACACAAACATGCACGCCCCCAGGGCGCGAGCACCAAACCATGTAATAGCTTTCCGTAAACGGGAAAACATTGGCGCGTACGAAGCGTAAGGGGAAAATGGCCAGGGCTGTATTTGTTCCGCACCCGATTATGTGGTCATGACCAGATGCAAAATCTTGGCGAATTTTTTGGTCGGGAAATGATTTGTTCGTGTTCTGAAGTGTTCGTGACCAGAGGTTCTACTGTATGCATATTTTTTCCCTTGATGCTTCTTCACCTAATGTTTACATAGCCTGATTTTTAAAGTGTTCAAACTGAGGTGGTTCTTGTCACGGCAGAACCCTGTACCCATATGAAGTGGGTGCTGTTTAATTGTGTGTATACACACTGCATGTGAGGCCAACGTGTCTCTTTCTGCTCCACAGCTTCAGAGCAGTGCAATGTGGTGTCATCAGTGTGGGATTGAATCTATAACAATCATCAGGTCTCTTCCTTTTTTTTTTAATTAGAACTTTAATGATCACGTCTTATCACATGATTTTCAATCCATATTTGAATAATTTGGTTATTTTTAGGCTATGATTTACCTTAAAGGTTTGGTATTCATTTTCGTATTCATTCATAATGAGGAAACCAGTTTAGTGCAACTTTACCTGAACCAATGACAGAGCCAGTGAGAAGCTTTAACATGTTAGTGTAAACAGTGTGATTTGCTGAAAAAATCTTATTGTATTAAATGTTCTACGTTGGAATTTTAATTACACTGTTATTCATATCAAACACACAGGCTACAATTTCCAAACTATAAGCTAAAACTACAAATATTAGCCTAATTGTTTCAATAGTTACGAGAATCAACTCAACGATAGATCTTTTACAAATTTACAATTTTCTGGTGAGATAGTGAACAAAGACAGCAAATAGACCATGCAATCATTATAGTGTCCCTAAATGCGAAATTAATCAAAGCAAATACCTGTAGTTGAGTTTTCACTCATTTCCCACTGATGTGCTTTTAAGAGATGAGGGTGAGTAAATGGTTTTTTGTTTGTTTGTTTGTTTGTTTGTTTGTTTGTTGTTGTTTTTAACTCAAAAAGCTATATGGGTGTGGGACCTACTCCTACTGCACACCATGACTTCACAAATGTTTCTCCTCCAAGCATGTTCATTCATTCATTCATCTTCTAGCCCGCTTATCCATTGCAGCTCACAGGGAAGCTGGAGCCAATCCCAGGGCACAAGGCAAGGTACACCCTGAACATCTCACAAATTCATCACAGGGCCAACACAGAAATGAACAACCACTCACATTCACATCTTTTCACTCGCACCTATGGGTAATTCAGGCTAGCCAGTTGACCTGATTCGCATGTCTCTTGGACTGTGGGAGGAAACCAGCGTACCCAGAGGTACATGCACAGGGAGTACACGCATGCTCCGCACAGAAAGGTGCCCTTGGTCGACGCACGGATACAACCCGGGACCTGCTTGCTGTGAGGTGCACAACCATGTCACCCCTCCAAGCATGTGAGCTAGCCATATACAGTACAATATATAACTTCATCTCATGCACACTCCTGGCTTTTTGTGTTTATGATATTTAAAAAAAAATTAAGCCCAGGTCTTACTGGTGGCTGGTTCAGTTGGGCTAACAGTGCTTTGTAGAATGCTAACATCCCCACTGCTAGGTTTATTACTGCTGTAGGGGTTGTGTTGGCAGGCAAAAATATATTTCAGTTTCACACAACTACCTGTGTCTGCTTAAATGATTTTCTGTTCCTTTTCACTTATTCTCAGCACCACATTTTCTTTTGTTTTTATTATATTTGTCCATTTTGAAAAACTGCAGGCTCCTACTTATCCAAGTTTTCTCACTATTTTGACTATATGCTACATAGCTCACCGCTACTAATACTTATTAATGCTTATTAATGATATTCCACCATCTCATATAATTCTACCCCAATCCCCAACAAAAATGGTCACATGTACTCTCATTGTGCAGATTTGGAGTATTTTTAGGTTGAAACGGGTTTTGCCAACTTGCAGAACAATTAGAGCCAGAGCATGCCACGTAGACATATTTTTTGTCTTTGTACACCACCACAATGCATTTGAAATGTATTTATAATTTCTTTAATTAAGATAGACCATATAACAATGGAATGTAGAATTATTATCACAAAACCTGTGACTGTGTTAAAGACGTAAAGTAATAATGATAAAAATAAAACAATTTCAATAAGAAAATAATGGGGACCTTTCTGTAAACAGTCTTTGACAGTGAAATAGGTAGGTCATTCACTTATGGCTAAGGAGTAGCAAATCTAAATATTGCTGAATTCAATTTTTAAAAAATGATTAAAAAAAAAATACAAAATTTCCAAATAAATAGTTTGTTGCTTCAGCCCTAATGAATACTATCCTTTTTCTTGTCAGAAGCATGCACACCAAATGGCACATAGACTAATTCAAAGTGGCAAGGGCAGCATTGCTAATTAATATGTAAAATGGTAAATTGTAGTTGTATAATTTTCGCAAGTATATTGCTTTTACTATCATCAGGGAAAGGTTCCTAAGCTTTGAGTCAAGGCTGCCTGAGCTACAATTTGCTAGCTATTTGACATTATTCATTATTTTAATCAAAGTAATGTGTAAGCATATGCAGTTAATGTAAGGCATCATAGAACTTTAGGTCCTTGTTGGAAAGCATTCATGACGCTTGATTTAGCCCAACCCAAAACTGTCAATCATCTCAAGAATCTATTATTTATCCTCAAATAACTTGTATATCTCAAAAATGTAAAATATGTTTATCAAACAAAAAAACCATTAGAACACTAGTCACACAAATAATTTGTAGAAATAGAATTTAAAATGTAAGTTTGGGTCTTGGCATTCACTTGCATGAGATTAGGCAGGGCTAAAAATTGTACTGCAGCCAGCTACTAGAGGGCCTCAGAGATATTTTGGCTTTATTTTTGAGTCTGTGTTATAACTTGCACCCATATATTCAGTCACTGAGCCAGTCCACATCCTGACATGTTCTTGGGAGGAGTGCCACACACTGAGAATATAATCTGAATCTGAAGTGAAATCTGTATAGGGTTTTATTAATTATTCTTTTCATCTGTTAGTGGTCATAGATTTCCTTTCTTAACAGTGTTCCTGTTATACCATATGTTTTGCAGATGATTGCTCCATTATGCCAGATTAGGTCACTTAGAGACAATGTTTTTCCTGGAACAGGACTGTATACACCACTTGTTAGAAGCCCCTTAGTTGGCAAAAACAGAGGTTCTTACAGAGGTTATTACTCAGAGATTGTCACAGATGATGTCCAAAGTAAACACTTGAGACTTCAGAGGTAACTTTACAGAAAACAAGATAATGACCATTTGATGCCTGGATATCCCCACTGAATTTACTGGAGTGATGTACGGTCTCATTATCCAATTGTATTGTAACAACAATATGGCTGTTTGGGTTTTCTTATCTGTATACATTCTTCCAAACATCCAATGAAATGTCAATCTTCTCTAATTAAAATTAAAATTTAGTTTATGCAAATTCAGACCCAAACAAATTATACAGGGTATCACAATAATCTGGATCCATAGGTCTTTATCCTTTAATAAATTTAATCTTTTTCTTTTTATTTCAGATCCAAGTTGGCTTCAAAACTAAAAATAGAACTGTTGCCAAGTCCAAGGCCAACAATTTGAGCATTTGATATGAAAAATTTGCAGATATGAATTTTTTTTTTTTTTTTTTGGAATTTTTTTGTACAATATTTTAAAACAAGATTTTAAATTATCTAGTGGTCTAGTGGTCTTATCTAGTGGTTTTAAAAAATTTAAATTTAAATTTCCTATATTGGAGTAAAACTAAATATGTTATATTTAGTTAAGGTATTTATGTTTACAGAGACCATTTGTATTGGAAAATACTGGAAAATGTATTGGAATTGGAAAATGTATTGGAAAATACTGTATTTTGAAGGGAGATTAAAATATTTGAAGGGTATGAAATGTACATCAGAAATGTGTGTGCAAGACGATAAAATCAAATCTGGGCCAAATGCTACAACAGACTGTGCCATAACATGTTCTGTCCATTTTAGATTATATAATGAAGATCCTCTAGTTGTAGACCATGTGTTGAAGAAAATTACTACGCTCTGCTTATGTCAGCATGTAGAAAATGGGGCTGCATAAACAGAAAAATTCTTCATAAAAGTGAGCTTATGTGAGTTAAATATGAGGTAATAGGGATGAGGTTTCTTTTACGTTTAGCTATTGGCACTGCTCTGTGTGCACCTGCCCCGTGAGTGCTGCAGTCCTCATTTTGGTGGCTTTTAGATGAGTTTGTAGTATTTGTCACACTCTGAGATTTTAATTAAAAAATTATCTGACATTGCCGGAACTTTAATATTCTTTGTCTTTGGTAAAAGTAGCACTAAATTTCCTCCCAGGAAACATGTCATGTTATGTGTTCAAAGACTGGCACAAACAAAGAATTATTTTACAATGTGAAATTTTCATCAGCAATAGCAATCGTCAGGCTGTAAATAATACAATTTGCACCAAGCTTTAGTTGCCAGTTTATTTGGTATACCTATAGCTATAAGCTGATCTCATCAAGTACCATAAGATGCCTTTTTATCAGGACTCATAGACAATTTATCCCCCATCCCCTTCTCACTTCATCAACAACCACCATATGACCATCACTGACCTGATATCGAGGTGGACCGTTTTGACCACAGCATTTAGGCTGGAATAACAATGTGTGTTGCACTGGTACTACTGTATAAGAGTATATAAAACCATTCCTTTAAAAGTACAACAATAAAATGTAACATACATGAACCAAATATCTTTATGTGCATATTTATATGTTATTCAGCTCAATAAACATATTTATATAAACATTTTAAATAGATAAACATTAGTGTTTAATAACAAATAAAATAGATTTCAAATGTCATATTTATTTTAGTTTACATGAAAGTAGAAAGACCTGAGACATTACTTTGACATTACATTGAGACGTGAGACATTGCTTGTTTTTCTGTGACCAGTCATTCACAAAAACACAAAAACATGTTACAAAAAACATGAGCTCTGAATCATTTGACCTTGGCTTGCTTGCAAAATATTCTTGCCTGAACGCACCAAATGCCCAGATGAGGTCTGATTGGGAAATCTTCTCATATTGTGAAAAAACCCTCTTTGAGTAAATTACTTCAAATGAGAGGAGATCTTCTGCTGTTGCCAATGGTTACCACCACCAGGACAAACACATGCGTGTTGGGTTATTCTCTCCATTAGTTTCTAGGCAACATGTTTCTGGACCTTGTACTGTAACCTGTCACACTGATATTCCCAAAAGACAACAAACAAATACACATTCCTGCTTCTCAGGAAGCCGTTCAAGTCTTTATATGCTTTAGTGTTGTTGATGTGTCTTAATTTGCTAAAATGTTATGCACTCAGAAAACAAGAGGATGATTTGTGGCTTTCCGCATTTGAGGCAAATTAATGAGGGTGTTAAGGTTACATTATAATGTCTTTTCATAGCAGACTCAAGCATATTAACAGAAAGAGGAGTGAATCTACATGAAGTACCCGATGGACAGCTTGGAGGTCACAGCAGCTTTGTGAATCCTGAGGTCAGTAGGTCAGTAGAGAAATCACTGATGTAGCTTTGCTCAGTGTAACAGCACCATCTGCGTACACAAGAAAAAAGGGTAGTAAACTGGACCATTACTTGTTGCTGAGGGAGTACCTCAGTAGTTATGGTATCATATTTCCTGTGTTAATAATGGCAATTTTAAAATAATCACTAATTACTAAAATCTTTTGTTTACTATTTCAGATTTTCAGGGGGTCAAATGTGTACATACACTTTGTTAGCATTTAGTGGCATGGCCTTTTAAATTGCTTGAACTTGCTAGCCTTCATCAATTTTCTCACAATGTGTTAGGTTTGCGGGCTCCCTTGCACAGACGGGTTTTTCTAGTCCAGTCCAGAATTTTTATCTATGGGATTCAGACTATGGTTTTGTGATGGCCACTCCAACACTTTCAGGCCATTTTGTTACAACTTTGGAGGTATGTTTAGGATCATTGTCCTGCTGTAAGCTCCTTTTGTGACTACATTTTAACTTTCTGACTGAAGTATTGCTTGAAGTTTCTGACTGACTTGAATTTTCTTGAAGTACCCAGGGTGTGTCCCGCCTGTCACCCGATGTCAGCTGGGATTGGCGCCAGCTTCCCCCCGCGACCCTGTACAGGATTAAGCAGCAGAAGAC
>JAQMCW010000005.1:18404546-18417987 GCA_030068335.1 Chrysichthys cranchii
CGCTAAGTAGGCTAAGTAGCATATGCCGAATGGTCTCACAAATCAACAGCTAAGGCATAAAGCCTATTTTCATTCGTGTCACATGGCCAAGAATTAGATACATATGTATAACTGGATCTTTTCAAATGGCCATGTGACATGAATGAGAGCAATAACAATAACTCCAATCTGAGCAAAAAAATCCGAATTGAACATAATTCTTTAAGACGACACAGATGCTTCTGTCTAACACAGAAGTAGATGTATCTCCTCATTGCTCCAGACTGCTCCCATCACATTCGGAGGAGCTTATCTTTATACAAAACAACTTGGGGAAATTTAAATGAGTGAAGTTAGCAGAAGATACATTCATCCCAAGGAACTTTTTTGGTTCAATTCTTGTTTTAATCTGGACATTATTTGGTGAAAAAATAATTTTAAATTAATTTTTGTTTTGGTTATATTTTGAAAATACATATATATATATATAAATATAAAATTTCACTGTAATAACAAGGTTGTATCTTTCTGTTTATAATATAACCATATATACTCCTGAGACCTGAAGTTTAATGGTGTGTGCCTTGTCCTTTCTTCTCATTGTTTTTCTTTTTTCGTAACTCATAACTATTTAACTTGATCATTGTCTCCAAACAGGAAGAAGTTTGGCAAAAGAGTAATACCCAATGGTCCTCATATGAGGATCTTACAAGGAAATACACAATAGTTTGGGGGAAAATGTGATGTCTGGAGGACATTGGGGTCTCAGAAGGATATAGAAAAAGACTTGTTCCCTGGATCTCTCAGTCAGGGGTTAATTAAGGTGTACTTTTTGGTATACAGCACTTCAGAGAGAACAGTTTTTATTTGGAATAATGTTTTGTTTGTTTATATTCTGTCTGTTCAGCATCCTCCAATTAGGGAGGGTGGTGGGCGAGTTCTGTCATGAAACGGAATATAGGAGGGTGCAAATCCAGTTAGGATTTTATTTAAGAAACTGGCAAACAGATCCAAAATGTGATGCAAAATTATCATCAAAAATCAGGCAAGGGGTCTGGTGATCAGCAAACAACAATAAGTAGGCAAAATCCCAAAATGCAATAAACCATAACAAGATCAAATAGCTAAATAGCCATCACAACATAAGGCTTAGTAAAGTCACGCAAGAATACACTAAGCTTTAACTTTTCATTTGTGTGACATTTACTGTGTGCTTATATAGATGGTGACTGAGTCCAAGTGTGTGGTCTCAGTAATCGGGTGAATGTGAAAGTGAAAGTGTGTGTGTGAGTATTGGGAATCACAGTCTATTGTGGCCATGTTTGTAGGCCACAGTGTGTACTGGGAAGCAGAGTCCGGAGTGGATTCTTGTGCAGACGTAGGATCATGAATGTTGAGGAATGAGTAGTGGCAAGAGCTTGCCGACTGGTAATGTGCCGAGCACCTTAGGTTCAGCACAAGCTGTACAAGAGGAGCTGTATCTTTGGATATCGGTTAACATATTTGGCCACCAGTACTTTGTCTTGAGCATATTGGCTGGTTGCTGGAGTGACCAGTGTCTGGAATTGTGTGTGCCCATTTTATGAGTTTGTGCCTAAGGTGATTTTGAAGAAAGGTTAGGTTGGGTGGGCATGAAGAAGGGACTAAGATGAGTTAAGTTGCCAATCTCTCTGTCAACTCCAGTGTTATGGCTCTGATGAAATAGAAGGGATGGAGTACGGATTCATAACCTTGGTTCCAGGTATCTGCGGGAAAAATACAGGAGTTGGCTTTGATGTTCTTGGTGCCTGATCTATATGAGAGCAAAGCCTGTTGGGCTTGGCATGGGTTAAGGCATTTCAGGTTATCGCATGGTCAGTGGAGATTATGAACGGGTGAGCTACTGTGAATGAGAAAGAGCATGTGAGTACATTGTTATGCCTATTTCCACTTTTATTTGAACACAAAAACAAATACAAATAATCTTACTGCCCCACAAATACAGATACAATTACCGTGCTGTCTGAACATAGATAGATAGATAGATAGATAGATAGATAGATAGATAGATAGATAGATAGATAGATAATGTATATGTATATACCATACACATGGTGATGGTGGACAGAGATTGGGCATTTGTGTAGATAATCCAGATTACACAGTACACACAGTTTTTGTGACATCATGTGAAAGTATTGTTTTGAGGAGGAAAATATACATGAGTCATCACAATTAGCTGGCTAGCTTGTTGCTAGCATAAAATGAACATGGATGCACTCCAGTTTCCCTCCACTTTGTAGCTCAAATGCACAGAGGTTGAAAATGACCTCATTCTGGGCTCTGACTTCCCACTACCGAGGCAGCCTGAATGCAGCAATTGCTCAGTAGGGATATGAGGGGACATCAGGACACATGACATACACTGTGATGCAAAAATTTGTCGATGTGGATCAAAGGAATGTACAATTCATCCTGTGTACATCAGCATTCTATTACTATATTTGTACATCTACATAATTACATTATGTATCTAAGGCAGTTACACTGTCTGAACAGCAGAGGCCCAATTCTGCAGAACTAATAAAAGAGGACACCCCCAACCATAGCTTCGGATGACAGCAACCAACATGCGTTATTGGTTATACAGTTACACGACCATGTTATAACAGTTAAAATAAAGCTCTTCATTAGCTTTCAAGGCCATGGAACAAGGCCATGGAAACCAGGCATCTTAGCCAAATTTGCAGCTCTATTTCTGGTTAAAATGATGCCTCAAGTGCTGCTGCGGAGCTCATACTATTGCAAATAATCATTTTCCCCCAGTCGGAGATTTTGTTTATTCAATCAAATTTTTGGAAGAATGTATAAATTTATTTTTTCTTTTTTAATAAATCTCTACTTTCATTTTATACACACAAAACCGCATATTACTTTGTAAAGTTTCTTACATGGAAATAAAAAGGAGTCTAGTCATATTTTTTCTTCATAAAAATTTTGTTCAAAATATTCTCAGAATCGAATCAATCATCACAAATTGGGAATGTAGTTCATTGTTAGTATCACATATTCCACTCAAACACACTCTGCATATTTACTAATATCGACTACCGGTAATCTATTTGTCCATCTCTCAGCAGTTGTGGGCTGAACTGAGCACTACTTAATTTTGTTATAGCTCTTTTCTTACATTGCAGTTTTGCTAACGTATGAAAGTACTTTATTTGGATAAGCATAGATAAACTGAAGAAATATAAGCCTAGGGTTTACAAAAACAATACAAAATGCAATAGGACAGAAACAGTGAAATGAAGAAAGCAAAAGTTAAATATACCTGACACACATTTCCCACAGTCTGTGAAAAATACTTATAAGACTACAGAGTGAGGACATTATGTCTAGGGACACACTACGGACAACTTTACAGTGTAAACGTACTTAGATATGTAATTTTTAAAATACTTGAAAACTTTAAATATATAGGCAATTAAGTACATTATACTTTAAATCAATCAGTTTTAAATCAGATGCAACGTTTCAGCAGATGTAAAAGATTTATTAAAATCACAGATGTAATTTTGCAAAGTCTGTAAATACATTTGTTACATGCACAGTTAATCATCAACTTGATAGCTAACTTGATAGTGTAATCAGAGATGCAAAAAAGGAGGTTTCCTGTGCCTTGCGTACCTGTAGCCAAACCCCTGCTGTGGAAATGAGCTCCACCATTATCCATATGAGCTAAGCGTCTTGCTAAATGTAAATTAAAGCTGATATTAGGCAGTAGCGATCATTGTCCTTGGTAAGTATTTAACTCCTTTTCCTATTGGGAATGTGTAGGTGCTAACATGAGCATCCTAATTGACTAGCTGAACCAATTACACATTAAGGTGGCTGGGTGGTTGTCCTTTTCCTGGCCTTTTGTCTCAGCTTCTCAGTGTGGCTTCCAGCAAATTTCTGTACACAGTTTACAGGAAAAAAATCTAACATGTCTAACTTGGATTTGTGTTTCTTTTGTGTTTGTGACTAGCTATTTGTTCACAGTGGACAAAAATGTCTTGGGTAAGAATTTCACTCATTCTTGTATTCAAACAAATAATGCTATTACAGTATTATCTTCATGTCAGAAGCCATCTCCCTCTCTCTCTTTCTCTCTCTCTCTGTCTCTCTCTCTCTCTCTCTCGTTACCTCCAATAATTTTACTGTCTCATGCATGCTCAATTTAGATAACTATATGAACAGTAGTAAGGTAGACACTATTATGACAAACTGTAACTTGCAAATTATGAATTCCCTAGCAACCTAAAGCCACAAATACAGAGACTTATTAAAAGTTATTTTTATAGTTGCCACTCCAATATCGTTCTTGACAAATGCATTTATGTATCGTGGTACTTTATTAGTCCTGAAGTAGTGATCATTAGTTGTAAATGGGATTTATGATGCATGGGATTTGGGAAATGGGAATTATTGGAGGGAATATAATTTGTCCACTGAGAAACTGGACAAGAGTATGAAATGGCTGCATCCAAAATAGTGCATAAGAAATAAATTCAGTTAGAGTATCAGTTTCTCTCCTTCTGTCAAGTCTACCTTCATCATTGATTCAAATGTCACACCCCCTCACCTCCAACACCAATCGCAATGCAGCCTTCCTCCTGTGGTTGCTATGAAACAATATTTTTTTTCTATCCCCCTGGATAATTCATTTACCCTCAGCATGCAAATATATGGACAATTAACCCCCTTTGTTTGCATAATAAATTTGGATATTTAATGGGAGCACATCCAACATTCAGGCACGCACTGCGTTGCAGAGAAACACAAAGCTGGGCCGCATTGTTCCGGGCAGAACGCCCTATCCACCGCAATCATTTGCTGCTACCTGATTTCAGTGAGAGAGAGAGCCAGGAAAGGGACGGTAAATTACCCCGAGCGCCGTGCACTACTTTAATTACAGCCTTCAAGACAAGAGAAGGGCTCCATTGATGTGCAGATGAGGGTGGACTGCTGGATGGGGTGTTGAGCTGAAAAAGCCCATGTTTTGGTGATTCGCTGTCAAAAGAACAGCTGGTTTGCCATTTTTCTCTCAAATTAGATTTCAGCAAAGCAATGCAATGTGGAGCGTTCAGTGAGGGCGAAAATCTCAAAAGTTATTCCTCTTTCACGTGTTCCCTCTCTTTTAACCATGCGCATCAGGAAAAGAGTCAATCCGGAGTTGTGTTAATTAGCCTAAGAGGAGTGAGGAAGCAAACATCAGCATTCACTACGGGTTCAAAGGTTGAATTGAAATGTTCTTAGACAGGATGTCTTTTCAGATCTGGCTTTTCGGGTTTTTCATAATAGACAGTAATTAAGTATCAAACTGGCATATACCATTTTCATTCAATCATATATTCTAATCACTGCTGGATATTCAAAATGATCCAACCAACATTTGAATTAATAAATGTGAAGCAATAAAGTCTGATAATACATAAAGTCAATATCAGTTTCTACAGCAGAAGGGTTTGGTGTGGGTGATGGAGCTGCTAAGTGACTATAAGGGAGTTTAAAGGTATTACCTCAGTTCAGTTATGTGGTGGAGATCTGGTGTGTTTTCTCTCATCACCCACCTACACCTTGGACAGTAGTGCAGTGCTCTGTGTCATAAAAAATTCAGGGATGCCAGTATTAGTGTGGCTTCCCCATCACTTCTACACAATATTTTGACATGGCCTCATAATTTATTGAATCTTCTGGTTAGCTAAGCAACAAAAAAATCAATTCCTGCCTTGGAATTATATATGTATATCATTGATTGATTTTATCTAAACTTCAGGCAGTGTGAAACATTTTGTTATGATTTCAGTTATATTGTCAGTTCTGCCGTTCTCTCTTTTCCACAGCCTCTTATTTCCACTCCTGCCCTTTGTCTTTTAACATTTTTCTGATTAGCAGCCACATTCTATCACTCCACAGACAACTCAATTTTCATTCAGAGGGGGAGGGAGATGGGATTGGTGACATTGTGGACCCCAGCGGGCCGGCTGCCGAAGCTGATAATTAGACTTCGCCGAACCGCCAGGGTCAAAGAGGCAGAATTATTTGGCTTGTGTAGACAGCAATTTCCCTGAGCCACACGAGACAAGCCATCGCAAGCTGTTGCACATGTGCACCGGGGAAGCCTTCCGCCTGGGGTTGAAGTCCATCCTGTATTCCCTACAGAAATTCGAGTATTGAAAGTTACAACGAAGGGGGTGGCTGGAGCATTTAATTTGACTTTTTTCCGACGGATCAGCCTGTCAATTTCCAAGACTAGTTCACAGCTCTGACACAGTTCGATAATCATGCCAAGCCTTTATTCTGTTTTTTGTCTCCACAGCTCTCCATAATCCCTTTCTGAGGACAGAGCTGTGCATTGGGGTCACAACCTTCACTTAGCCTATAAAATGTGGCAGAATTTAATGATGAGGTTGCTGTCCCTTGTGCATGCTTTTGTACATGCTCCAAACAAAAACTGGAGGTTTTTTTTTTCTTGAGGCAAAATGCCATCGAGGGGCACTACAGGGCCTTGGAAAAGGTGTAAGAAATACAGTACAGTATAGTGCATGGCTGTGCCAGTCCTACATACAAAATGCCCATGGCAGGGTTGTCAGATTATGCCTCAAAACCAGAAAATGCTTAATCCTCTTGGGAAATAACCTTGAGTTGATAGACATCATTTGGCTCGCATTCAGTTGTGAAGATTTTAAACTGTGAATGGTTATGAGACAATTGATCCAGGTAGACTACAAAATGCCTGAATTTTGGCTGTTAAACCTGTGGAATGAGAAACAGTCCTTGTGTTCTTTGTCTAATCGTGATTTTGTATAGCTTGCAAAACATTTCTAAATTGACACACTAAGGCCCAGTTTTCCCCGTAGGTGCTCAGAAATAATTTGCAGTTAATAGTCCTTAATCTGTGTAATACCTATTGCACATTAACTACTACAGTTAGGGCTGTATCATGGTTTTTCCTAGCTTGAACTAAAGTGGTTATATTTTTTTCTTATATAAGGTAAGCTGCGTGTCTCTTGCACTTAAATGACACTCCAATAAATATTTTACAATCGGTGACATAGGTGACCGTTGTAACCTTGCCAAATGTAAATTACCAAGTATGTCTATATGCCACAATAATGTGCCACAAAAATGTCAAGTTTTCCCCTGGCATTATAAGGCCTCAACTTGTGAATATTTACCTCTTGACAGATGTAACAAAACAAGCAGAAGTTGGGAAAGTTGCAGCAAATGCTTCCAGGCAGCCTTTTCAGAGAAGTGTTTTTGTGAGACAAGAGCTGTCGCTGTGGCAGTGGATGCAAACAGGGGGACAGCTGTGTAATTATACTATTTTTACTGCCAGCAGCTCAGTGTGCGAGAGGAGAATTAGCATCACACCTGTGCATAATTGGCTAAATTAGCTTGCATAATGCCAGCACAGATCAGCATTGGCCGCTGGTGGGGGAGGGAGTGGTACAGGGAGAATCTCAGGAGTTGTTTGGACTCCCCCTGGAATTTTAGTCTGAGTAAGAAAAGCACGGCCTGTAATCTTATAGCTCCGGCTGAGGGTGCATTCGAGGACCCCCTTCGCAAGTGTTGTCAAACAATAGGCAAGTTGAGGCGCTGATCTAGTTTCCGTGGATCTGTTTGAGCAGGAAAAAGAAGCAAACAACCCAGCACTTATTTGCTCTAATCCACTTTTATGCTTCACTTAGCAGTAAAGTCTTCTAAACAGTTGTAATAGTTTGAGGACTACCTTGAGAACAGCAATTCTGGTGGCTCACTGAGTGTAGCTATATTACAGGAAAGTATTTATATCTGTATTATCGGGCTAACATAAGAATACTTCAGTTCTTTCTAAACTGGAGGTTTTATTATACAGTCAGTCCCTTAAGTGTTTGGTCAGTGACAGTTTTCATAATTTTCCTTATGTATTCCACCACAATGGATTAGAAATGAAGCAGTCAAGTGTTTAATATCAGCTTTAATTCAAAGCATTTAACAAAAATAATTACACCATTAATGGTTTAGGAATTACAGACATTTTTCTGTCCATTTTCACAGGCTCAAGTAATTGGACAATTGACTGATAAGCAGTTTCATGACCAGTTTTAGCCTGTTTCCTCAATATTTCAAGAATAAATGGTGAAGGTCATCATTAGGTTAAAAAAAATATCAGAGAGATAGCAGAAAGTTTAAGAGTGGCCAATTCAAGAATTTGGTACATTCTTAAAAAGAAGGAACTTACTGGCGAGCTCAGAGCTTTTAAGGCCTGGTAGGCCATGGAAGAGAACTAAAGTGGCTGGTAGTAGAATTCTTTCCTTGATGAAGAAAAACCTCTTCACAAAATCTATGAAAGTCAAGATCACTCTCTTGGAGGTGGGGCTATCATTGTCAAAGTCTACAATCAAAAGATGCCTTCATGAATGTAAATACAGAGGGTTTACTTCAAGATGCAAACCACTGGTAACACTCAAGAACAGAAAGGGCAAATTAGACTTTGCTTAAAAAAAAAACCTTGCCCTGTTCTGGAACAAGATTCTTAGGACAGATGAAACCAAGACTGATAGTTAATGGTTAATACAGATAAAATGGTTAATTAATGGTAATTATACCAGAATGGTGGGACGAGAGTATGGAGGAGGAAAGGAAGGGTTCATAATCCTAAGTATTCCACATCAACTGTCAAACATGGTGGAGGCAGTGTTATGGCTTGGGCATGTATGGTTGCCTATGGAACTGGGTCACTGATGTTTACTGATGATGTGACTGCTGATAGAACTAGCAGGATGGATTCTGAAATGGATACAATCACCTGACCTCAACCCAACAGAGCATGCCTTTCACTTACTGATGACAAAACCTAAGGCAAATACCCACAAACAAGCAGCAACTGAAGATCTTTGCAGGAAAGGCCTAGCAAAGCATCTCAACAGATGAAGCTCAACATTGGTGATGTCCATGATTTCCAGACTTCAGACTGTCACTGACTGCAAAGGATTTGTATACAATTATTCAAAATCATGCTTGCAGAGTATTTATAATTATGTTAGTTTGTTTAATTACTTTTGAGCCTGTGCAAATAAAAAAAATACCTGTAATCCCTAAATGATTAATGCAATATTTAAACCCTTGAAATAATGCTACACTTTTGATTTTAAATCCATTGTGTTTGTGTACAGAGGCAGAATTATGAAAACTGTGTCACTGTCCAAATACTCATGGAAGTAACTGTATGTATACATATGATACATGTATGAGGGCAAATGTGCAACATATAAAGCATAATATAATTATGATGATATACAAATAGTTTTACTCCTTGATTTAAATCATCAACTTTGCTTCAGGAGGGTTACCCTCTAGCACAACTCACTAACACTGCTATAGTTGAAACATAGGTAAAGTAGAGCATTAAGTTAGATGAAGAGTAAAAGTTCCTGAAAACTCTACAGACAACAGCAAGTCAATCTGACCATTTCTTTTCTTTTGTTTCTCTTTCTAGCAAGACCAGCAGCCTGTTATCTGAGTAATTCCCCTAACATTGAACTGCATGGATTGTATTGCCCCTCATTTGAAAGTAATTTTGGATAGAAACATCTTACTCTTTTTGGACAAGATTTGGAGCCCACCTTATTACTCATGATGTAACTTGTAATGCAATAGTTCATAGCTCATGTACTGGGACAAGTGGTGCAGCGGTGGCTGACTGGTTAAAGCAGTGGATTACCAAACTGTCACTGCTGGTCCCTTGAACAAGGCTTTTAACCCCTCAATTGTTCAGTTATATTCGATGAGGCATTTCAGATAAAAATGAGTCAAGCAGAAAAGCTGTGCTTACACACCACTATCCTGCTGCTGTTTAGCCAGATCCATTAACCATTGGACTATTTCATCCTGAGCTACAAAGCTTTTTCCTCATTGCCAAGGCATAACATTTTAAGTTCATGCTGATAGAAATGTTTCTTCAATTAATTTATATTAAAAAGAAATCCCAGACGGAAAAGCTGCAGTAGTGTCAGTGTATGGAGAAGCAGTGTGGAGCCTTGTGATGTATAGGCATCCCATCTAGATTGAATGACTGCTTAGTGATCCCAGGATTCACCACAATCCTGAGCAGAATAAAATGGTACTGAAAATGAATGAGTAGCAGTGCTCCCCCAAATGGCTTACAAATGTTATCACTGTTACTATCTGGATGTTTTTAGTGTTTTGTGTGTCATATTCACTGGAGACAAAAATTTTGTTTTTCAACCCAGGAAACACAGAAGGTATTTTTTTCATAATGTTCAATCAATGTTCTCTTTTTGGTTAACAAAGTCAGTGCTGTTCATGAAATGTTAATGCAATGTTCTGTTATGGCTTTATGCCATCTGGCAAGGAACATTTGCCAAAAGTTGATTTTAGGGAGGCTACGATTTATTAAAGCCAAACAAAACCTATGGGAAAGTTCCCATTATGCCCCCTCATGGTATAATAAAAGGAAGTCCGCCAAATTTTATAAATATTTCTATAGAATTCTTTTATAGTCCCAGTCTCATAATTCCGCTAAATATTGGTTTTGGTTGTTTATCGACCCCCCCGCCAAAAAAAAAAACTTAACGTTCTGGGAGCCAAAACCCTGGCATCAATAATTGTAAGCTGGGAAACTACTTCATTAATAGCCACAAAAGCCCTCTAGCTGGTGACTTCTGTTATAATACACTGTTATCACTTATTAGCCATTATCACTTAATGATATTTTTAAATAAAGGTCCACTGGAATTCTACGACATCTTGTTTTAGCCTGCAGATTATATACATCACCAAACTGGCTTTAAGCCTTTTTAAGCAGATTAAATTTCCTGAAGAAAAATTAGCCACCTCTGATGTAGACTGTGGAGACCAATGTAAGAGAGAGAACTGTATGAACTGTTGTGTTTTATTGCCATCTACTGGACTTTACTAATAGCACTGCAGCCTTGAGGCTTGTTTAAGGTTACTGTTAAGTGTGACACATTTTAAAAGCATCCCTGCCATAAACCTGTGTTAAAGAGGCTTACTTTTTCCAGAATTCTCTGCACCAAGTAAGTTGCCATTTTAGTGATATTAGTGATATTCCAAAACAATCTGCAATAACCAGAAATGGAAGATATTTTGTCAATTGGTCTATATTTTAAATTCTCTCCATAAAACCATTCTGTATGGTTATTCCCTATTCAATGGACCTGAAAATGCAGCCCCAGGGGGGCACAAGCCAATGTCTTTTTGGGCCGGTCCCAAGCCCGGATAAATGCAGAGGGTTGTGGCAGGAAGGGCATCCAACGTAAAACTATGTCAGAAAAATATGCAAATAATTTCTGTGACTCCCATATCGGATTTGTCGAGACCTGGGTTAACAACGACCGCCACTGGTTCTGTTGACCTACAGGGTGCCGGTGGAAATTGGGCTACTCTTGGTCGAAGAAGGAGAGGAGGAATGCGTGTACGTAAGCGGAGGGAGAAGAGGAAAGGCAAAAGTGTAAGATTGAGAGTAGGGACTTTGAATGTTGGGACTCTGACAGGAAAAGCTAGAGAGTTGGTTGGCATGATGCAAAGGAGCAAGGTGGATATACTGTGTGTGCAGGAGACCAGGTGGAAAGGTAGCAAGGCTAGAAGCTTAGGAGCGGGATTCAAGCTGTTTTACAATGGTGTGGATGGAAAGAGAAATGGAGTAGGAGCTATCTTGAAGGAGGAGTTTGTAAGGAATGTGATAGAGGTGAAAAGAGAGTCAAGTAGAGTGATGAGTCTGAAGCTAGAAATCATTGGAGAGATGTTCAATGTTGTTAGTGGCTATGCCCCACAAGTAGGATGTGGGCTAGAAGAGAAGGAGAATTTCTGGAGTGAGTTAGATGAAGTGATGCAGAGTATCCCCAGGAGCGAGAGAGTGGTCATTGGGGCAGACTTCAATGGACATGTTGGCACAGGCAAGAGAGGTGATGAGGAAGTGATGGGCAGGTTTAGTATCCAGGATAGGAATGCAGAAGGACAAATGGTGGTAGACTCTGCAGGATGGAAATGTCTGTAGTGAATACTTTCTTCCAGAAGAGACAGGAACACAGGGTGACTTATAAGAGTGAAAGCCGGAATACACAGGTGGATTACATCTTGTTTAGACGATGTGATATGAAGGAGATCAATGACTGCAAGGTAGTGGTAAGGGAAAGTGTAGCCAGACAGCATAGGATGGTGGAGTGTAGAATGACTCTGCAGGTGAGGAAGATGAAGAGGACAAAGGCAGAACAGAGGACGAAGTGGTGGAAGCTGAAAGATGATGAGAGCTGTGAGATTTTCAGAGAGGATTTGAGACAGACTCTGGGTGGTGAAGAGAAGCTACCAGATGATTGGACAACTACAGCTGATGTGATCAGGGAGACAGGAAGGAGAGTACTTGGTGTGTCATCTGGAAGGAAAGTAGATAAGGAGACTTGGTGGTGGAATGAGATAGTGCAGGGGTGTATACTGAGGAAGAGGTTAGCTAAGAAGAAGTGGGACACTGAGAGGACTCAAGAGAGTAGACAGGAGTATAGGGAGATGAAGCATAAGGTGAAAGTAGAGGTGGCAAAGGCCAAACAAAGGGCGTACAATGACTTGTATGCTAGGGTGAACAGTAAGGAGGGAGAGACTGATTTATACAGGTTGGTGAAGCAGAGAGATAGATAAAGGAAGGACGTGCAACAGGTTAGGGTGATTAAGGATAGAGATGGAAATGTCTTGATAGGTACCAGAAATGTGATGGAAAGATGGAAAGAGTACTTTGAAGAGTTGATCAATAAGGAAAACGAGAGAGAGCGAAGAGTAGAAGAGGTGACTGTGGTGGAACAGGAAGTAGCAAAGATGAGTAAAGGTGAAGTGAGGAGAGCATTGAAGAGGATGAAGAGTGGAAAGGCGGTTGGTCCTGATGATATACTCGTAGAGGTATGGAAGTGTCTAAGAGAGGGAGCAGTAGAGTTTTTGACCAAGTTTTTCAACGAGACCTTAGAAAGTGAGAGGATGCCTGAGGAATGGAGGAGAAGTGTGCTGGTGCCGATTTTTAAGAACAAGGGAGACGTGCAGAGCTGTGGCATCTACAGAGGAATAAAGTTGATGAGCCATACAATGAAGTTATGGGAAAGAGTGGTGGAAGCTAGACTAAGGGCAGAAGTGAGCATTTGCAAGCAACAGTATGATTTCATGCCAAGGAACAGCACAACACATGCAGTATGTGCTTTGAGGATATTGAAGTTCAGAGAGGATCAGAGGGAGCTGCATTGTGTCTTTGTAGATCTACAGAAAGCCTATGGCAGGGTGCCAAGAGAGGAACTGTGGTACTGTATGAGGAAGTCTGGAGTGACAGAGAAATACGTTAGAGTGGTACAGGACATGTATGAGAGCTGTAAGACAGTGGTGAGGTGTGCTGTAGGTGTGACAGTGGAGTTCATGGTGGAGGTGGGACTGCATCAAG
>JAQMCW010000005.1:18446744-18460254 GCA_030068335.1 Chrysichthys cranchii
TTTTTCCATGGCTTCTGACTGATCTTTATTCTCTGTCTATAGTCTCGCAAGTTGGATGTATACTTTGAGTATGAGGAGAAGCTAATGAGCAAGTCCACTCTGGATAAATCCCTGCTGGACATCATCAGTGACCCTGATGGTGAGCTTCTGTGACATTCAGCTATAGGCCTCTCCTACCATCTTCTTTATGCTGTGCTTTCCTTACAAAATCTAGGAGCTTATAGATTTTGTACTGTTCTTCAAAGATCAAACTAATCACATGAGGTCAAATAAAACTAAATGATTGAGTAACTTAAGCATCAAGTCCCTTAAACTGAGCTGGTTTTACCTTCTTTTTCATCTAGTCTTCCTTGGCAAAATATATCTTGTCCCTTAGGAGAAGTGGTCAGCTTTAAAGTCCATTGAAGCTATCTGAGTACAGAATGTGTTTTTTCTCTCGCCAGTGTTGTGAGGTTTTGAAAACTTATTTTTGATCTCTGCAGGCTCTTTAAATTCCTTGGTTTCTGATATGTACACAGGCTTCTTCGCTGACATAACCATAATAATAATTTCATACAGTGTGCCAAGTTTTTAAACTATACAGAGTTCCATTGTTTTGCACTTAAAGTTTTTATTGGCTCTTTTGGGAACAAACCTGCTTGCCTCTCACAGTCCATTCAGCTCTTAAAATAAATCTTGTGAATTATTACTGGACAGGAAACCTTTAATGATGGATTTTTAATTTTTGTTGGTAGCTGGAACACCAGAGGATAAGATGAGACTTTTCCTGATCTACTATATCACCTCCCAGCAGCCTCCATCTGAGGTAAAATTACATACTTCTTATCCTCCAGTCTCCCTAGATTAGAGCCCATAGTAACCTAGTGTTTTCTACAGATGGCTTGTGGTAGGCTCTCCTGGTGTGCAGTTTCGGTAAAAGATTAATTAGCGGTAGATGCATGGATGCCTATGTGTAGCTCAGAACCAAGCCAAACACAGTATGTGTGTTCCATGCGATACCATTTCTGTGTTCTTAAAGCCTATTTTCAGATCCTGCTCAAAAGCCTTGTTGTTCTTTGGTGTAGGTTTGAGGAACACTGACACCCTTTGATGCCATAGCCAAGCTTTATTACTTTTGTAGCCAATAATGCAGGATTGTTCTACTCATGGCAGAGTCTCTTCTGCTGGATGTTACTTAACTGGACACAAGTAAGATAGTGTGAGTTCCCTCCAATCTTCAGAGGTAGAGGAGGGAGCCAAGAACTGGGATATGGATGACCCTAGACTGGACAGTGTCCAGACTCTGCCTCCACAACAGTGACCACAGATTACCCCTGGAACTTAGGAAGTATTCTGACCAGAGCTATGGGCAAAGACCCCTGCTGTCTCTGACTATCATGTTGATCAATGCAGGCTACTTTAGAATGTCCTCTTCAAAAGAAGATGTTGTGTTTATAGGACAAACAGCAGAAGTTGAGCAGGAAATCATGTCCCGCATCTTCTGGTATCCTTCCTTTCATCTTGGTCTGTCTGAAGCTCATTATTTTTGGCTAATACTTTGCTCAAACTCTTTTTTTTGCCTTCTGTGTTAGTAATGATGTTGGTGAAATTAAAATGGCTTCCTTGTTGATGTGGTGTTTCTAAGAGGGTTGGGGGTTTGTCCTCATCCTTCATACAGCAGGGTGCTGACAGATCCCTAATGACTAGTAATCTAGGTCAAACGCATAATTTCTTTGTTACTTTGTCTGTTGCCATTCAGATGCTTTTCCTGATTAAAATGTTGAATAAATATTTTTTGAGTCTCAGACAGTTTGCTCTTTGCAGGGTGATCTTGAGCAATATAAAAAGGCTTTGACTGATACTGGCTGTGACCTCTCCCCCTTGAACTACATAAAGCAGTGGAAGTGAGTTTTTGCCAGTGTCAGCAAACACAAAATAATATATAACAATTTCACAATAACTGCAGTAAATTCAACAAGAATAATACAAGAAAAATAGTATTGAAACTTGTATAAACCATTTTTCCAGAGCTTTTGCAAAGATGGCTGCTGCTCCAGCCAATTATGGTAACAGTGGAGTGAAACCAATGGGGTATGAAACTATTTAAAAAAATTTTTAATTGTGTATGTAAATATACATATAAAGAACTTAATTTGTTTTGTTCATGAAAAGATTTAAAGTAACCTGTCTGGGTTTTTTTTTTAGCCTTTTCTCCAGAGTCATGAACACTGGCTCACAATTTGTTATGGAAGGTGTGAAGAATCTGGTATTAAAACAACATGTGAGTATAAGCCCGCTATTATGACTGTTTGTCAAGGGGCAATATGAAATATGCAGTTTCTCAAAAATAGCTTTCAACTTGGTCTGGCAGTATTGCCAGAAAAACTCCTTATTTTTTTTACTTTATAAACAATTCTCGATTACAGTTTACATTTTTTTGTTATTATTATTATAATTTTTCCAAAGTATTTTATTTATTGGAATGGACTTTGGAAAATGTAGATGTGCAAAAATAGTATCAGCACTTTCTATAACAAAGTGCAATGGTTCTTTTAAATAAAGAATATTTAAGGAAAGTTTTTTTGTTTGTTTGTTGTTTATTTAGTTTATTTAGTTTTTTTTTTTTAGTTTTGTTCTTATTATTTTCATACATTGTACAAAACCACTCATGTGACACAAGATACGGAAAAACAAGTCAGATCAGTGAAGATACAAGTGTTACTAGTTAAAGGAAAATAAAATTGCACATACTACACATATAGGATTTGTGGTAATTAAGTAATATAGTGTTGTCTTACATTCAAGCATCTAGTTAGATGTCAAATGAACCATTAAGTTCATTTGTCACAGACCCTTTCCCCCATGCTGGCCAACATAACCTCATATGATGCTGTTTCACTCATTAGCACTTTCCGTTTTTGAAGTGTCGGATACATGGAGGAGTTCCAATAACTAAGTATAATTCTAGCAGCTGAGACTATTCCAGTTATCAAAACCAAATATGCACTTTTTTGTCACATTTGTTATAGCTGTTTTATCTCCCAAAAGGCATAAGCATGGGGATACTGGGAAGGTTTGCTCTTGGCCAAAAAATGGTCCATTAAGCATTCCTGTATAAGATGCAGAAAAATGCCCATATCTTTTTATATTTCTAACACATGCTGCTACTTATGAATACTATTTTGAAAAGACTGCATTGTGTCTAGTAATATTTGTGCAGAAGTTTATATCAAATAAATTTCCTTTTAGAATAAGTTTCCCTAGTATATTTACCATTATTGACCATAATCTGTTTCCAGTTATTCTTGTCTGTTTCACAGTCAAGGTCTCTCTTACATATTGTGATTAAATTGTCACATGTACTTCTAATAATATAAATTGAGTTATTGTAGAATGTTGATGCTTTATGACTGTGCATATTTTATAAAAACATTGTTTGCCGTTAATATAAATGGCACTGCTACTATTTTTTGCACTTAGTGAATTTAGTGAATGCTTCTTTCTTGACAGAGTAAACAGGGATTATGTTTTTTGTGACATAAAATGCCACCACAACTGAGATGTCAAATTTACATCTACAGAGTAAAACATCTTGCCTTTAAATGAATTATACTGTATATACAAAAGTATTGGCTTTAGATTAATCAACATAGAGGCAGTCGCTAGTTAAATTTATAACACTAGCTATGCTGTTTGCAAGAAAAAATATACTTCACTGACCTGAGTTAGCTGCCTGGCTTGTTGTTTATAAAAATGCCACCATGGGGCATCCATTTTCCCACTTAATTTGTCAAATATATAGAGTTCAAAAATTACATAATTCCAGTTGGCAAATCATTACTTATGATTTAATGCAGCATTATATTTAACAGAAACTTTGTTCATCTGACTTTTCAAACTTATACCAATTCTATATCTCTGAAGTGATATTTGAACCTTTCTACGAGCTCAGTGAAATGCTGCACCTTGATGTGAAATTAAAAGCAAAGGAATTAGGGAAAAATAACATGTTTGGAAAACTTTTACATTTTTTTGTTCACAAATGTCTGCAATTATAACAGGAGTTTGTAGAATTTTTTCATGCACTGTGTTCATTCAGGTTTGATAATTTTAGGAGATTATTGATAAAAAAAATTTAGAGCATGCAGATCTAGAATCAGCATTAAGCCCACTGTTTTGGAACTACAGTAGAAACTATACTGGCTGGCCTTGGGAAATATTATGCTTATCACTCTTATCATGTAATGAAACGTTAGCACCGTGCAGGTGCTTATGGGACCTTTCTTGGCGACCGCTCTGGTGTTTCAGATTAAGACAGATTGAAGATGTCTGAGAACACACTGGCTAACTGATCAGCGTATGCTTGAATGATGCAGCCTGGAACGACATTTAACTTAGGTGCTTTGCAAGTGTTGACTTGTACACATAATGCATGGAAATCTATAAGTTGTTAGCCACATCTGCTGGTTTGGCCGTGTATGCGGTGACATCAGTAGTACTGACTCTCCAACAAGCATAGAGTGTTTAGCTCATTGGTGAGAGACAGACAAGTTTGTGCACTTGGTAATGCACTATGGTCCGCATTCCTTGAAATACACTCCTTGAATCAATGGTGTCAAACTTGTCTTTGATTCTGACTCCATACTTACATTTGGCTGCTTTGATTGTTCTGCAAATAGTGTAATTGGCTTATTTGTATTCCATCATGTTTCAGCCTCCACCTATAAGCATGTAGGAACAGAATGGATTAGTGACCAGAGGAAGGTTTTGTTTGCATTCTGGAAGAGGGGATGACAATGAGCAAGCATCCAGTCTCCTGATGTGTTGCTAGAGATGTCTTGGTAGTATTTAGGGCTAAGTTTTCTCTGTTGAAGTACCCAGCAACTATAAGGGCAGCATCTGGGTGTTCATTTTTCTGTTTGTTGATGTATTTGTACAGTATATTAAGTGCCACATTGGTGTCTGCATATGGTGGAATGTTAACTATCAATATCAGGCAGGGGGTTAAGATGTTGTACTACTGATCAGAATGTCAGGAGTTCAAATCCCAGATCTGCCACTGCCCTTAACCTCAAATGCTCAGTTGTATAAATGAGATAAAAATGTAAGTCACTCAAATGATGGTAATGTAATGTGACATCTCAAAAGTATAATAACTGCTCTACACTACCTAAGGAGCCACAGTAGCCAGCTCTTAAACGTGATGTGTTCTCCATCAGGAGAATAGATGGTCTCCAGTGTAAAGACATTCTGGCGATTGCACTAAGTCTTGTTGATAACACACAGCGCATTCTTCAAGTCTGTCTGAAAAAATCTTCCAGCTCCATGGCTCCAGCTCCCGCTGTATAGTATGTCCTCAGTTAGCTAGATTACTGTTAGGCAGATTACATTGCAGTATTTTGTTTCTTTTTCCACACTCTTGTCCCAAAGTGTTTGTTGTCTAGGGACTGGAAGTTTGTTAAAGAAATGCTGATGGGTTGGTGGGTGGCTAGCTCATTTTCTTAGCCTAAGGTCCCTGCACTCCTTGCTCACACTTTATTGATAGTATTTCTTGGCCTTCTTGAAGCTCATCCTCCTCAGCTTGCACCAGTTGTAGTCTCCCCAACCTCCGCATCCATCACTAAATGAGCTGCCATGTAATGGGTGTTGCAAAAGTTTGGTGAGGCTAATTTAGCATGGGCATATTGGAGCCACAAAGCACATTTGGTTTGATGTGGTTTGGTATGCATGCCTGAGATCTTGTTGCTGCATGGGCACACTCAAGGGAGAAGCGTGTCCTGATTTTATTTGGTGTGGAGTAGATCCACATCTTCGGTAGTGTAAAAAGTCTTCCATAGTAGGGAAAAAACCTGAGGTAGTTAAGCACCCAGATTGTTAGCTGGTTTAGTTGTTAACTCTGGACTGTTGGGCCAAAGATCCAGGTCAGTTGTATCAAAACAGAGTTTTCTGATTAAAGTGCAAAGATTTGAATGAGGTGGGGATTGCGAGTTTGCCCCTAAGTATGGGGAAGGAGGGTCTCTTCCCCAATTCCTTGGCTGTCAGTGAAAAAAGAAAATTACAAAGCAAATGCTTGAAAGAGAAGTGTACTTTTTCCACTTCTCCAGGTACAAAGTTGTATGGTTTCCAAAATGTGGACTGAGCTAAACTGAATCTAGCAGAACTTGAGGTTCTAGTTCATTTTCTAGTTTATCACTGATTAATTCATTGTCACTGATGGGTTTAATATGGTCATGATTATGCAGGGTCCAGAACCTATTCAAGGAACACGTGGCACATGGCAGGAATACATCCTGGATGGGATGCCAGACCACTGCAGCTCACCATGCGCACACACACATTCACATCTAGTGACAATTTAGCTTAGCGAGTACAACTATTGGCATATTTTTGGGAGGTATGAGAAAACTGGAGAAGCTGAAACTTATAGGATTTTTCACATGCACAAAAACACTGCAGTGTCAAACTGGGGACATGGGATCTGTGAGGAGGTAATGCCACCTGCCGTGACAGTGTTTGGTTTTTCACTAATTTGAGAAGCAACTGGAACATGGTCACAGTGAAGACTGTAAAAGAGACAGCACTGATATTTAACAAAATATGGAATTTAGAATTATGATGTATTTATTTTTTTATTTTTTATTTTTTTTTTTTTAATAGAATTTGCCAGTTACTCGGATCTTGGACAACCTGATGGACATGAAGTCAAATCCGGTGAGTTCTTTATCATATCTGATATTGCGCTTAATATGGTGCAACCTATACCTAATTTGACAATGCAAATAAATGTTGTATCTGACAGACTGCTTCTTTTATGACTAGATTTCAACCATTTGATGTGCACAATATGTCTAGCATTTAAAGCTGCAGGACTTTTTAAAATAAAGATTTTAATTATGAAACAAAGGTTGCAGCCTTGGGTGTCCATGACCCAGTCAGGTGTTCACTGGTTGTCCCTCCTTAGACCACTTTTGGTAGGTACTATCCACTAAATTCCAGGAGCACCCCAAAAGACTTGCCATTTTGGAGATGCTCCGACCCAGTCTAGGGATCACAGTTTGGCCCTTCTCAAATATGCTTAAATCTATACTCCTGCCCATTTTTCCTTCTTCGAACAAATCAACTGACTCTTCACCTGTTGCTTAATATATACTACCCCTTGACAGGTGCCATTGTAACAAGATAATCAGTGTTATTCACCTCACCTGTCAGAAGTTTTAATATTATAGCTAATTGGTATATAACCAATGGAAAACCAGTCGGATGACTTTAGAGCTCAATGATGGCAAACAGCCAAAAATAACAAAAATCATGTTTTATCCACTGTTCAACCTGTAAGATCCTTACACTTAAATATTTTATATAAAATAAGTTTTATTGGTATTAAACCTAGAATGACTTTTGGATGTGCTGGACCTCTGAATAGTCTTTCAGTCAGTAGGATGTGAATAAAGGCATAAAGACAGTCAAAGATTTTGCTATTAAACCTTGTTTGTCTTACTTGTTACATTTATTGCATGTTTTTTACATTTCAAATGCAAAGCAAAACATGAAGCATGTTCTATGCAGTTGTAGGATAATAGCAGTTGTTATTAAATAGCAAGTTTCAGTGACGTCACAATGGAGTTTAAATGTAGTTTTCTCCCTTTCATTTAAACTTTAAAATGGTGAAATTCATGTTGTGATTGAGTGTGCAACTGAGATACATATTTCAGTTCAGGAAAGTAAGTAGTTTTCAAAACTTACTTAAAAATTGCACTATGTGAAGGGTTTTCCCAGACCATCACACATATTATACAGTAAGTACACCAAAGTACTATATCTGTTTTTTGTTGTTTAAATACCATTGAGTACCAAAAGCCAGCAACATAATACTCATAACATGTCATTCAAAACAGAAACAATAGGGTGAGAAGGCTTTGCTTTTTTATAATGTCACAATAGTTCTTTAAATCCAGAAGCCTTTGGACTGCATGAGCTTTGTGTTGGTAGAGAAATTCCCATTTAGTACATTGCTTCATTTTCAGTTATTGTTGGACTGCTTTAAAGGAAAAGTCTGCCTTTGAAAATGTCTCTAACTGCTGAGGTTGTGTCTCAAACTGCCGGGGTGTGATTGATGCTAATCTTTTATAAATGTGGAATTGTGTACAGAGGATATGATGTGGCAAATGTTCGACACCCTTCCAGTAATAGGACTTCTAGGAGCTCCATTCAGATAAATCATATAAGTTATTAGTCATAAGTCACATTATAGTCTCCCAGAATGACATTTTCAGAACAATTTTGACAATTACACCTTTTGAAGTGTTTTAATTCTCATACCAAGTCTAAATCATCTTATATGTGACTTAGCACTGTTGTCATCTATACATATATACCATTGGTGGCTCCTAGGCTTTCAAACAGGGGAAGCTCATTTTAGGCCTACATCATAAAATTTATGTTATTTGTACATAAATTCTACACTCCATTCCTTTTGTAGAATATAGTATGTGACCCTGTTGTACCTTTCCTGGGACTTAACCAGTTTCCTTTCAATGGCTAGGAGAGCAAGTTTGCTCAAATGGTCTTGGCCCATTGTTTTACGTATGTAAGATTTGACCCATTTTAAACAGGAGACGCTCCTCTCTATGCCTGCTGATGTAGCGCCAATTATTTCCATCAATGACAACAGCTTGTATAGCGTGTACAGAAGGCCCTGTTTTTTTGTTTTATTATGTTTTGCCACCTGAATGTGAAGGCCTTCATTGATTGCATGTTCAACCCTGACCCTGCCCAGACAACTTAACTTTGCACATGAACTCACATGTTCTTTGCACATTTCATGCATTTGTTTGCCCTGTCAAAGTTACCCAGATCCCCAAAACCCACTTTTGATCAAACAACACATCCCATTCCCTGAGAAGGTTTCATCGAGAGGCATGGCCAGCAGTTTTCTTTGTCACAGCACTTCCAGTCATCCAGTTCACCTTGTCATACCAGGAGAGCTGAAAAAATCTGTTATTTTTCCTAGATTTTTGCACCAAAACAATCTTGGGTGTTAGTCTCTCCTCATGAGAATGACTAATAAATGGCTTTGCCAAAAGCAGGTCAACAATATTATTACAGTCTGCCATTATGCCCAGCTTGCTAGCTGACTAGTACCCCCTTCCATGAGCTACTCTGATGATATGAATGAACGAACGAACTTTACAAAGCTTGGAACAAGGAGCAAACTCAAAAATGCTATAATTATGGTATTATTTATTTAAAGTATGATATGTACAAATGGAAAAGATTCATATTAACCAGCAAATAGCACACTACATGCAGCAGTTTGTCTCACAGTCATGAGACACTTCACTTACAAATCTGCATGGGACTGAGCTTGAGATCGCTCCGATGCAGGTGTATATAAAAAAAAAACACCTGTCTATCAAATAGGGGTCCTGCCTTTTAGACAGTTCCTCCAGTCGCCATGCCTCACAGCATCCTGGCCAGCCCATTGCGCCATTCACTCCCAGAGACGCTGAGCTTCCCTGGAAGTGATGATTTCATGGCAATTATCCAATAACCATCCACCTTCTCTGCAGTGAAAAACGCTATTGTGTGCTGTGCAGTAGGAGTCCATTGAAGTTGCACTTCAGTAGCTTTTACTGCACCATGCTGTCACAGAAATGTATGAGATGAAAATTGCATCAGACCATCTATGATAAATCACTTATTCTGAATGCATTCTAGCACACTTTTAAAGCAATATAAATACAACACTGCATATTTGAGTATTTATTTTATGACAGAGGAAGCAGAGCTTCCCTTGTAGTCTTAGAGCAGTCGCCACTGATATACCACTAACTAGTTTCTAGCTCTGTAGATGGTAAAAAAAAAAAAATCCCTTATTTGGCTTAAATCACCCTCAGCTTTCATCTGCTGGTCATTTTCAAAAATTAGTGAATAATTGTGGTCTCTTTACAGATTAGAAATGCTTACGCTATACCAGTCTCAGACCCTGACCACACACTTGAATCAGACATAAGAATATTAACATTTTCTTAGCTACTGGAGTTAGAGAGCTCAATACAATGCATCTCTTGATGGGGGAAAAAACAGGAAGAAAACTGTTGAAGTCCTAATGCTTCTGCCCACTCTTCAGATGAGTGTTACAGAGACAGTTGTACTCAACCTAGACCATCCAAAAAAACCAACAGTGCTATGCTTTATGAATAGTGTTCCCCACTGGGTATTAGTGTTAGCTATCAACTGACAAAGGAGTAAACTGATAGCACAAAAATCTGGAGCATTTATCCATTTGGAAGCAACCATGGTGCTCCTCTTTCAGCTAGCTGATGGTGAAGTATTCCTTTTTGTGGTGAAGTATGTGCGGGAGTGGGGGATCTGCCAGGCCATGCTGACTGAGGTCCTGTGGGAGAGGAGACAGGCTTGGCCTCAGCTGATGGGGAGGCTGACTGAGAGGGAGCAAAGTCATCATCACATCTCCTGAGACACTTCACTAATATTTAGCAGACAAAATAGGACAGTGACGTCTGAATTTTACTAGCTTAATTCTTTGACAGTCATTGCCCGTTGATATACAGCTTCTGGAAAACATAAAGCAGACTGATTAGGCCTGATGATTTGAACTAATATATGTGTCCTTATTTGTGGTGATCTTGTAGGAAACAGATGACTACAGATACTTTGACCCAAAAATGCTGCGTGGCAGTGAAAGGTAAGGTCCTAGGAACTGGAAGTGTTTTTCTCAACTGATTTGGTAATGAAATATCTGGGTGAACTTTATTCATAAAATATGGTAAAGCCATTCATTCAAGGCAACACTTTGTCTGTTTCCCACATACAAGGCATTACCAAATCATGAAAAAATCCCCAGGGGATTCACAACAGTGTTCATTTTGATGAGAATTTTAAATTTAGTTTTAGTCTTAGTGTTTGGAGCTAGCCACGACTCTGTTAATGTTTTGCTAGTTATAGAGCGAAAATGGCATTATTGTGCACTATGATGGTTATGACCACTATTTTCATATAAAGATGTTACTTTGTTCAGACCAATGCCATGTGTGTGTTCTGACTCGTAGACCTGTTAGAGCATTGTGAAAGCTGTTAAAAAAGCCTACTTTTTTACTACAGTCAGGAATGAGAAACAGGGAAGGTAATATAAATATATTATTTAAGGTCCTCAATGTAGGATTTGGAGAATATATTCCGTAATATACTTAAGGAATTCATAAGTATGCTTTCATTAGTGTGTACTTACCTGTAACTTTGCATAAGCTTAGAACAAGCCCTTTATATCTAAATAGGGCATGGGTCAACCTCTATGGATCTGTCACGTTGCACCTCTACAGTAGCCCAGAATGCACAAATCTCTACAGAGCACCTTCTGCGTTTCACGTTTTTTGCAAGTGGAAGCATGAATCCAGAAGGAAGCACCGGAAGGATAACAAAGAAGAAAAGTAGAACAACAAAAGATGAGGGAGAGGAAATGTGAAGAATCAGTGTTTGCTGTTACTGACTAACAAGTTTGACAACCAAAATTATGAAAAATAGATGATCATAATTATTATTTAGCATAGAAAAAGAAAGGAAGTGTGAATGTAAGTAGTTGGAAGTACACTATGGGCACCTGACATCTGCAGTACATTGTAATACACATTTGGAAAGGAAGGGGTAAGGGGAGGGACATTCAGGTGGTTGAGTCCTACATAGTGGATGTTTAATATAAAAATATTGCTGAAGAATATCACTGCTGACTTTAAAAATTCCCTTGAGATGTAAGCGAGGTTGTCCTCCCAAACACAGCCAGCTATTTTGTCTCATTTTTACTCGTCAGGGCATAATGAAAAGAGATTTTACCATAATTCTTTTGGTTTACGTTGTCGTTAGAAATTAGACATGAAATAAAAGTTCATCACCGAATACTTTTCAAAAAATTTTAACAAAATTAACATTGTACCACATGTATGCTTAGTGCTTTAAAGTCATCAAAATATTTGGCGAATCAATGATGCATCTGTTGCAATTATTATTTCATTTATTGTCTTCACAAATTAAAATAGTGTTATGCTAAATCATCAACTCTGCCTAACATTTAATCCTTCTAGTTCCATTCCAAGGAACAAGAATCCATTTCAAGAGGTAGGTTTGACCTTTTGAGGCTTTACAAATAAACTATGTAGAATTACTGTAGCTGTAATTACTATTAATATAAGAAAATATTTTATTTAAAAAATGTATACATGGCCATTATCAGGGAAAAGTTATTCAGAATAGACACTTTATCAATGAACAAGATTTTTCAAAATGTTACATACACTCACCGTTCACTTTAATAGAAACACCTGCTCATGTATGCAGTTCTCCAGTCAGCCAATCATATGGCAGCAGCACGGTGCATACAATCATGCAGCAGATAGAGGTCAAGAGCTCTCATATTAAACATTAGAATGGGAGAAAATTGTGATTGGTACTTTAATATTGGCATGTTTATTGGAACCAGATGGGCTGGTTTAAGTATTAATGATTGATTCACTGGGAATTTTGCACAGAACATCTTTAGAGTTTCACCAAATGGTGTGGAAAAACAAACATTGAGTGAACAACCGTTCTGTGAGTGGAAACACCTTGTTGATTAGAGAGACCACCTGAAGATAGTTCGATTGGTTCTAGCTGCCAGGAAGGATACTATAACTTATATAATCACTCTTTGCAACTGTGGTGAGCTGATAAGTATCTCAGCAAACACATAACATTAAATACTAAGGTGAATGGGCAGGAGATAACATTGGCTTACTTTTTAGGGATAAATTAATAAATTCATATGTTTAAATTTAAATCTAGAATGTACAGTGGAACCTCTGGTCATGAACACCTCCGAACACGAACAAATTGGTTCCCGACCACAAAATCTGCCAAAATTTTGCATCTGGTCACGATCACATAATCGGGTGCTGCACAAACAGCTTCAGCCATTTTCCCCTTCCGCTTCGTATGCACCAGTGTTTTCCCATATTCTGTTTGCATATTGCACAATTGCGTATTGCACACCTCACAAAGATGACCATGTCCCTTTAATCGGTCAGACTTGCGTTCATTTGGTGTATAGTAACCTCCTCCCCGCCCATCTTCCTCCTCACTTCCTTATCGCAAGAAGTCGACTAATGCAAGGTTAGATTTCTTGGTTGTTTACAGTACGTTTTTGTATAATTAAGGATTGTTTAAACTTTGATTTTTTTTCTCTGTGCTTAAAACTCAATACAAAAATGTTCACAGCATTTTTTGTTGCATTTCTATCCATTTTTGCTCTATAAGCCTTCATTATGGGTCCCAAGAAAGTGGAAATGATAGTGAGAGTAAGAAGCCATATCCCTCCACCACCACTTCACACATGCTCCGCAGCACAAACATTCCATTCTGGTCAAGCACTCATGGTGTGAATGTGTTCAATGCATTTTTTTTTTTGTTGTTGTGTTTCTCTGCATTTTTGCTCTATAAGCCTTCATTACGGGTCCCAAGAAAGTGAAAAGTGGAAATGGTAGTG
>JAQMCW010000005.1:18469431-18481707 GCA_030068335.1 Chrysichthys cranchii
ACAAACAGGAAGTTAATATCACCAACCATTCCCATTTTATTAAGGTGTATCCATATAAATGGCCCACCCTGTACATCAAAATTAAGTAACTGATGGTCGGTCGCCCACAAACTTTTACTGTTTACTATTTGGCCAAAAGTTTGTTGATGTCTGACCATCACACACACATGTGCTTGTTGAACACCACATGCTGAAACTGTGGGGATTAATATGAAGCACCCTTGCAGTGATAACATCCTCCACTCTTCTGGAAGGGAATTCACTAGCTTTTGGATTGCAGCTTTCCATTTTCCTTCCATTTGCCCCTTAATTTAGTCCTGCCACTTCCCACCTACTTGACAATTATCCCATTTCACATGGCATCTTCCATTTTGTGAGGGTGCAGCTAGCACTTGCTTTCACTATGATACATGAAGCCAACATAATGCAGCATCATAGGGTGTTTATAATGCAATCACATCAAAGCTCTATCTAGCCTATTTTGCATGCATGAGATCAAAGACGCCTGCAAGAGTATGCCATCCCTCCCACCTTGAGAACTTAGCCAGCGTTTCCCCCTTGCCTCCCAGCCACTGATGGCATCTGTCCAAACCTGCAATCATCAGACAAAAGGGTTCAGTTGTGCCATTTGGGAATGCTATGTATATTTTGGGAACAACTCTATGTGTAAGTTGTTACTATAGAAACTAAAGTTATATAAAAAATAAAGTTTTACCACAAGTGCATTAACATAAATTAATCAGTGCCTTCTGCCCAAACAGAAATGAGAATTCAGCAGTACTGTAGTGTAATTTTATTTTCAGAAAATCCTTGCAGACAAACTTGGGCTTCAGTGTATATTCCATTAGCCAGAGCTAATATTTGCATAGGTGATGATGGTTGCCTAAATGAGACATCCATCGAAGTATTGGACAGCTAATGGCAATTATATGGAATAAATTGGTAGTTCATGAATTCCTTTGCAGAAAGCAGTGGTTCTCTCACAAAGCCTCACATTGTGTAACACGTGAGAGTGAGGTTTTTGGCCATGCAGAAAAAGATGTCATGTGTTACCTTAAACTCTCATCTGCTCACATACTTCAACTTCAAGAGAATTTCTCCATATGATGTCTCGTGCTTTAGTGAGCAATAAAAATCGAATGACTTGGAATTACCCTCTGCTTGCAGTTAAATGATGTGATACTTTACGGTAAGACATCAGTGGTATTTTGAACATTTTATGATTATTGCATGTAAGAAAATTGATCAGATTAAAATAAATGCTTAGGCAATTTATTGTTAACTAACATTACAGACTGCTGAAACAGTTAAAAAAAAGTTCCAAATATTTACTTTCTAGGACTACTACACATTATCATGACTATAGCCCATGTTCAGTTAGCGCTGAGTAAGACAGCCAGGTTTCGGGTAAGCCTAAATGGGTGGTGGGGGTGGGGGTTGCACACACACAGTCTGAAGGGCTAAGCAATCTGCAGACCAGCATTCACAATAATTTTGTTGTTGAGGGCCACTTTATTCTCAGATTTTCTGTGCCATGAAATATTCATTAATTTGGATATTGGGAGAGTTCCCAGTCATTACAATAAGCAGTTGTTCTGTTCAGGACACAACAAATGGATCAAGTGTCTTTCTTTGAGAGGTCTTCTTCTATCTCTTTGAATAAGCACTGTGTCACACTCCACATTCCCATGCAAACTTCCTCTGTACTTAATCAGTACATGCCAGTGATTTTGGAGATGCCATGGTAAACAGCAGCGTATCGTTTCCCCAGACTGCCAAGGTCTTTTAATCACATTTCCCAGATTGTCCTTTTAATTATATATGGTCACTTAATAAATAAGATGTTAAATATTTGAACACAAAATGGTTGCATAAATATTATGAAGAAATAAAATTCTCACCAAATTGTGTGTTTGCTCTGTTGGTATAGTGTAGAGAGATTAAAAAAGATGAAATGGGGGACAAGGTTGTCTAATTTAGTCTGATAATAAATATTGATCTGTGTTGACTGCAACATTATTATTTTTTTATTTTAGAAAATTAATGATTTATTGTACAAAAAGGGTTTCTCAAAGGAAGAATCCTAAAGGAAGCTCCCTGAAAGGGAAAAGCTGTTGTAAAATTCTACATAAAACCTTTAAGTGTTCCCTCAGAGGGACAAACCCAAAAAGGCTTTATGCTTCTAGATTTTACCTGTTATCTAAGAAAGCAGGAATATCATAGTCATATCATTAATGTCTTTAATTTGCACCTAATATACTAACATAAAAAGGCAAACTTTTTTTTATTGTTCCAAAAAGACTGGAAAGGGAATTTGACAGACACATCAGAGCCCTTCACCTCTCCACAGGTGCACGTAAGACTATATGTATGAGAGGGAGCTGTTACAGTATTATCTGGCTTTAGAGATTGATCAGTTTTATTTTTGCTTTGTCAGCAAAATCACTTTAATCAGTTTGGCCTTCTTTCACGATTTGTGTTTTAAAATCTTTTCCATGGTTCTTAATTTAGAGAAAGATCATTAACACTGCTGACCCTATATAAAAGATTGTCTTCTGAATTGAGTATCACTATGTTGAGTATCCCATTTTTAAGGTGTTCCATTTTTTTCCAACTGTAATAACACAAGAGTTCAAACAGAGAGGCATTCAGCTCCTTTCCAGACACACACCATGAGAGCCCAAGAGACCTTTTTAAAATTCAAATTCAAATGAATAAATCAATTACTGGCACACAAACTGTTACACTATCCTATACTTATCCTGCAACAAACACTGTTTAACTCTTAAGAAGGAATACTCCCATACTATGAGCACTTTTTGTTCCCTCACTTCTTTTTTGAAAACTCAGCTCAAGTTTGCAGTGATCATATGGTCTTAACTCTGTTGTATTCACTGTATGAAATTCCAAAGCCTAAAAAGACCCTGGACACTATATACTGATGAACTTTACACTGGAGCTGGATGGGCCGCCTCTTGTGACGTCAAAATGAAATCACCAAGGCTTTCAGGGAGATTATTTAAGGGACTTAAGGGACCCTCAAATTTCAGACACAGCGGGAATATTATCTACAAAGGATTTAATTTTTTTTATTATCTTACTTGAGCTTCTGAGACTGGAAGCCCAAAGAAACCCCATTCTACATAGAACCTGTAAGCTAAGGTTTGTCTACTCCATCCATTTTAATGCTGAATATTTTGCATCACAATATGTGTCTCTTTCTTCTTTGTGTCTACTGGGGGATTAAGTGAAGTATGTACTTCTAAACAAGCCAGTAGTGATGGAGGTGTCTGGGAATTAAGGTTTTCCTGTAATATCTAATCCCAGTGTCATTTCAAATACAAATTACAGTATAATTACAGTCTAAGTATAAATAGCCTTTGTGAAATATTTCTATAAGATGTTCAAGTGGATTTCTGCAAGGAGTAACCGTGTTGTTAAATTAATTTGATCTGATGCACTGCTACAGTATAAAGCTCTTCTGTTTTCTTAGCTGTGTGACTAATGTACTGTGACTGATCTCCTGCTGTGTGTCTCTGCAGATGTCTTCAGTAACTATGTCAGTTCGGATCGCATTTCTTCATGTCTTAGGTAGGCTAGGTATTGATTATAATTATGATTATGTTCATATTTATGATTTGTATCTATTTATGTAACTTAGTTTTTTTTTATTTATGCTTATTGTATATTTATGTATGCAGATGTTGTATTGTTTGTGTGTATTACTTATTTTATTTTAATCATTTAATTCATGTTATTTGTGTCTTACACATGTATTGTTTCAACACAGGAATGATATCTCTGATGCCCATCAGCTTTGGAGCTGATTTAGGTGGTCTGTCTTTACAATTCCTTTTATATACATATGTATATGCTTTTCAGTTTGGTTTATATAATCTCTAGTTTTATTTATTTATTATTAAAAAGAATAATTAATAAACAAGTGCTAGAACAATGTGGCATTACAAGCATTACAAAGAGGCTATCATGCCCTAATTCTGTATATTTTAATTGTGTAGCCACTGTGGTTTTAATGTAGTCTTGTTTTGGTGTTTTGTATGTGTGCTTTAGTTGCAGTGCCCATAGCATGCGGCACACGCTCAGCAGACTTGGTGGACTCCCTGGACTCACGCGCGCTGGTGCTGTGTCCTGCAAACTGCACGCTATGGAAACTGTCAGTGTTCGGTTCTGGGATTTATGCCTCCATCTCCAGCATCTGTGGTGCAGCACTTCACAGGTACTCAGATCTAAGTGTAATAAATATTGATACTATTAGTAAATAAATACCAATAAAGTTTAATATTTATAGGTATGGTTGTGAAATACTGAGCCATAACTAACTGACATTGTGAGGCGATCTTGCGAAGTATCTTCATTTGACAAAGAGTTATAAGATGGGCCACTAAATACCTCACACCAACTTGTCTACCTACCACATGGCTAAGTCTGGTAAATGGCCACATATGAAACTCCACTGTCTGTATTAGCTTTTATAGATTTCAGTTATATTCTCACACATACCTGAATAGGCTTATATGTGACATAACACATAGCAATATATGGGACATATATTTATAGCATACCTCAATGTACACAAACATATATGTTTAACAAATGTGTATTTATACATTCATGTAAATAAGCTTTTGTATATAAATATGTAAAATCTAAAAATGTAAATGGTGCTTATGAGCTCAGCAATTTACAAATTCTGAGATCTTCAACTAAAAGAAAATGGAAAGCAACGCACTTTACCTAAGTTCAAGTTTCCAACATTTTCAAATCAGGTAAATATATCATAAATCACTCTATATATAGCCTACATTTTCAATATAGCTATCGCCAACATTATTCATGTCCATTAAGTCTGTATATGTTAACAATATGTGTGTATATGTAGGCTTCACATAAAACATATCTTTGTTATTTTATTATATGTGGAGACATGTATTTAGCACTGCATGTGGTACAGATGATACCATACACCACTGAGATTTGCTTTATTGGAATAAATGTGTGCACCAACGACACAAGCAAACTTAGTTTGCTGTATCAATGTGAATATTCTTCCCTGAGGAAAATGGACTTCCATCAAGATCGTGCTGTAACTAGCTAAAGGTAGCTTATCCAGTTAGCTAACACACTAGCTCAGTGCATTTTTATACCATAGCAACCAAGTTGTATGATCTTTATACACTCAATTAACAGCTTTATGTTATCACAAAGATAAGTTTCATGTTATATTTAAAAAAAAATGTACTGTTCCTAACCATCCCTCTGAATGTTGCAGTGGGGTCATTAGTACGTCAGGAGGAGCTGTGGAAATTCAGAAACTGGCGGGCAGGAGTCACTATCTCAGCTCTTATGCACATGGCATCCAGACTCAATCTCTGTCCAGCTGGAGTGCATCATTCACTGTAGCCAGTAGGTGGTGAAATTGTTATTCTGGCACCAGCTCATATTTTCTCATATTTTTATTTAATGAATTCTATTCACTGACCTGTAGTTTCCCAGCCCTAGTCCATGAGATCCCTTGCCGTGCAAATTTTTTGTGATTTTGCTTCTCCCTACATGCTTGATTCAATTAATCAGCTAATTAACAGTCCTTTAGTTGAAGTGGGTCTGTTAGAGCAGGAACAAAAAAATTTGTGTACACCAGGACCAGGGTTTGGATTCTGCACTCTGAACGGCAACTTTAAAAAACAAATGTGGAGTTTTTATCTGTCAAAACTTCACGATATTAATTATACATTGCACTATTTTGAAAGTTTTTCCAACGTACTCATGAAATCTCACAACTCACTACAATTGATTTAACATAGACACATACAGAATATAAGTTTGCCATTTGACGGGAAGCCATTAGGGTCCCAATCCAGAGAAAATTCAGATATTCTCAAATGCTACCTTCTCAGTTTTAAAAGATAGCTTAAGGAGACACCTTTAGATTAGTCTCTGTATGTCACAGTTAAAATTATTGGAAATCATTGGAACTATGGAATTATTGGACGTTATCATTGTCTCATGTACAGTTGTGATGCTCAGAATGGTTTCTTCCTTCTCTCTCAGGAGCAATCAGCTTGCCTATGGAAGTGGCCAGTCAAACCATCACTGCTGACATCCCAGCATCTGCACCAGGTAGGTATCCAATTTGGACTAAGCGTAAAATCATTACTGTCCACTTTTGCAGGAACCTGCTCATTTATGCAGTATCTTATCATCCAGTCATAAATTCATGAATTCATGCTGACAAACATCAAGAGCTTCAGTTAAGGTCACAACAAACTTCAGAATGAAGTGGGGGGGATCTCTGTGACTAATCATGGCATGGTTGTTGGTGCCAGATGGGTGTGTGTGTGTGTGTGTGTGTGTGTGTGTGTGTGTGTGTGTGTGTGTGTATAATCAGCACTAATGTGCATTCAATGTTTATCTTCTTGCAGCAAAGAAAGCTGTCAAGAAAAACCTGAAAAAACCTCAAGGAGCAGAACTCAGAGGTACATTTGATTATGACCTGACAAAGATCAAATCCCAATTCTAAAAGGTCAATTTGTCAATTTTTGAAGACTGAATCATGTAGCACAATGTTTGCCTTGTTCCAGATTGTCATGTGGATATAGCTCTGATTCTGGATGGCAGTTATCACATAGGACATCGGCGCTTCAACCTACAAAAGAACTTCATTGGTAGACTAGCAGCAATGATGAAGGTTGGGCCAGATGGACCACATGTGGGAGTGGTGCAAGCCAGGTGTGTATAAGGTCTTTCTCTTTCATTTGGAATAAATGTCATTAATGTTTACAAAAAGAAACATTTGTAAAATTTATGTTTTCAGTGAGACTCCTCGGATTGAATTCTACCTGGGCAACTACAGCATGCCTAAAGATATAATTTTTGCCCTCAAAGAGGTAGCCTATACTGGGGGCAACACCAATACAGGTGCATAGTTCTACTTTAAACACATGATGTGTGATATATGATCATATGTCCAGCCATTTTGTCTGAACCTTATGGTTGCATCAAACCTGTAGTTTCTTTGCTTTATATTATGTTACTCTGTGCACAGGCAAGGCCATACTCCATACAGTAAGGAACTTTTTCAATCCTGATTTTGGAATGCGAAGAGGTCATCCACGGATTATTGTGGCATTTGTTGATGGATGGCCCTCTGACAACCTGGAGGATGCATCAGTAATGGCTAGAGAATCTGGAATTAACCTGTTTTTAGTGAATGTGGCCAAACCTATCCCAGAGGAGATGGGACTGGTGAGGGATCAAGACTTCATGAAGAAGGTAGGTTTCTCAAAGGCAAATAGTATGGATGAGTCAAAATAATTTGGAGCCCCTTTCTTCTGTTGAAAGAAAATATTGGAAAAGATGGCTACTAAGTACAAATATTTGTCTCACAGGCAGGCTGCAAAGACAATGGTTTCTTTACAATGACCATGCCAAGTTGGTTCAGCACAAGTAAGTTTGTGAAGCCTCTGGCTCAAAAGGTCTGCTCTGTTGACCAATTGCTTTGCAGCAAGACATGCTACAACTCAGTCAATCTGGGTTTCCTGATTGATGGATCCAGTAGTGTGGGAGACGCAAACTTCAAACTAGTTCTAAGCCTCCTGAGCTCCATTTCTCGCAACTTTGACATTTCTGAAATTGGCTCACGCATTGGGGCTGTGCAGTTCACATATGACCAGAGATTGGAGTTTGGATTCAGTGATTATAAAAAAAAGGATGAAGCCTTGAGAGCTCTCCAGAACATCCAGTACCTAAGTGGTGGTACAGCCACTGGAGATGCCATTACCTTTGCTATGGAGAATCTCTTCCAGCCCCGTAGTATGGGTACGGGCAAGAATTTCCTTATCATTCTTACTGATGGCCAGTCCTATGATGATGTTAGAGGGCCAGCCATAGCTGCTCAAAGGCAAGGTGAGTAATTAGACCTAAGCCAAAATCAGGTTGCTTGAATCTTGACAAAGTGAGATTCAATCCATTATTATAAGCTGAAAAAGTGTTTCTCAGTACAAACATTATGACCATGGAAGGTCAGTGATAGAAATGACTTAACTTCCAAACCTTGTCCTGTTACAGGGATCACAGTGTTCACTGTGGGTGTAGCTTGGGCTCCAATGGAGGACCTGAGAGCCATGGCATCAGAGCCCAAGGACACACACACCTTCTTTACCCGTGAGTTCAGTGGCCTCGAGCAGTTTGAGCAGCCCATCGTACGAGCAATCTGCAGGGATTTCACAGAGTTCAATTAGAACATTATGCATCTGGGTGGGTAGGAAGTATTAAAAAAAAAAAAAAAAAAGGAAAAAATAAGAAAGCAATAAAGAGAAAGCTAGTTGGAAAAAATCCAATGTTTTGGTTTAGCTTGTCTGGTCATTTCTTCACCTATTAAAGCAAAAATAATTGTATTTTTTCTTTTCAACCTAGGTATATACTCTCTATGCAGAGATAGCCCCTTTATTATATTGTTTTGTCATAAGAGGAGTCTGCATGGTTTTTGCTTTAGTAGTGCAATTAAACCAAAGGATTCTATGACTTATTCTGAGACTGTGTAACTCTATAGTAAACTCATACTAACAATGGCAGATTTTATCAGAGATGTATCCTGGTTTCTGATATTCTAGAAGAAAGAATGAAAGGACAGGGGGAAAAAGGGTTTGATGTGTCTATCACTAGCTGCCCAAGAGAGACTTAATGTCCACGCTGATGATCAAAACAGGTTTGACAAGGCTGCCCTCTTGTGCACATTACTGGTAGTACAGAAAGCCTGAGAGAAGTTTCATGGGTTAAAGGCTAAACAAAGCATAGCATCAGCTGGGTTATCACACCATGCACTTACACAAGCACTGTAATGCACACAGCTTTTTGCTTAGTTACATCTTCTCATAATATATTATGGTCCCATTTTATATTCATGTTTCTCATTCCATGTGTTCACAAATGAGTTGAGAATTGCATTTGAATTATACATACTAAAATTGTTCTGATCACACACAATTACTCGTTTCCTAAATTATGCTTAATGCTCTATTATGCTCTTAACGTCCTTCTTATATACACATAAATATGCATGCTTAAGTGCCTTGCAAACTGAGAAGCAACAGCAGAGTGATTGTACATTTCTGTTTAATTTATTACTTTCTTCTCAATAAAGGACAAGGTATTTTTACAAGATGGCTAACTGCTCATTTGTCTACAAGTGTGGAGTCAATAAAATTTATTTAAAGACTGATTTCTTCACCAGTCCATGTGCTTCAAAAATATTGTTTGTTTTAATCTAAAACAGTATGAAGTTGCACACAGCTTACTGCCGGTTATTAATCACTATAGAAAAGAGGCATGAATTAGTGAGAGAAAACAAGTTGCATATACAGGTACACCATTTAATATTTATTATAGACATTTTATATACATGACCAACAGATGAATTTTGCTATGTGATACAGTCATTAAAATCTGCTAATTCATAATTTGTAAATCAAAAAACCTTACAAAACTCATCAAAACTCTTCAAACTGATCAGAACCTTTTTTGGGAAGACTAGAAAAAATACTTTATTGTATTAATCATGCATTACACAAACAAAATTTCTTTAGTTACACCATAAATTGTAGATTTAAAAATAAAATGGCTTATAAGATAAAAGGTAGGGTCAGAATAACAACTCAGCTGTGTTTTACCCAACGCTAGTTTCCAGATCCCTTAACTTATAAAAATGTAATAAAGATAAATTTAAACTTCATCTTCAGCCAAGGATGAAACTGTGTTTTAAAAAGAGCAAAACATTTCTTTTTGGCTTGCTCTTCTGATTGTAAGCCAAATCTTACAACCATTCTCAATTTTTTTACAAAAGAGGCTAAGACTAACCCAAAACAGTGAAATAAATAAGAAGCCTACAGCGTTCAGTTGTCTAACTTGTGATAAATAAACTCAATTACATAAAGATGTACAAAACCATCACATAGTGATAGGATGCTGCTGTTTACGTGTGGATATCTAAAGAGCTTTGAGGAAGTGTGCTTGTGGAGAACTGGTGTTCCATGATGCAGTAAAATAAAGTTAACAACACTGGGAAAGGCAAGATGTGTCAAAGCCTTCCTGTGGTATAAAGTGGATCGAGATTGAGGGCTAGAATGGGAAAGTACTCCCATTTTTATTTTAAAAATGTCATCTGCTACCAGAGTCTTCAATTATATAAAAAACGATTATAAAAACTATATTCATTTTTTACACAAAATTGTTGAAGCTAATGCAAAGGTATGAAGTAATTAAGTAAAATCATGTTTTCCCGCCTAATTTATATGCAACGCTACATTAAGGTCAAGGAGGCAATTCCTGCACACCATGCAGTAGGTGGGATCAATTCATTTGCCCTCGTTGCGGTTACTGATGACCTTCTGATGAACAATATACCAATCCATGGTCACTGAAACACCTAAAATACAATGTCATTATCTCATTTTATGCCCAATCAAAAAAAAAAAAAAAGAAAATGGAAAAAAAAAAAAGGACAAACACTGATGTAACTCCAGCTCTGACTTACAGTTAGGTATAGTTAACCATTTTTTGTTCAATTTCTAGTTTGAAGGGGGGAAAAACCCATTATAATTAAGTGGGGCACTCCACCCAGGCTTCACTAAACCAACAGTCCACTGCTCAGCCTTGGCATGTTCATGAAGGAGGCTGATTCAAAATTAGCAGCAGATGCTACCCTGCTCACAATGGCAGTAAAGCAGCCAGAGCTTTTATTTGATGTCTGACTGTGAGGGCGAGTTTGCTCTGAGTTTTTTTTTTTTTAACTGGGATTTATACAAATACTTTGGCCAGGGCATCTGCCCCAGCACTACCTATGAAAGCCTTAGAAGGGTGGAAGGCAACGTCGTATATGGACTCGTCCGACTTCTTCCTGTGAGAGGTGACTTCTTGTACACATGTTTTGCTGTCCAGGTTCCACAGCCGAATTGAACAGTCATGACCTGTGCAGGATAATAAATAGTTATTAATAATTAAGTTAAGGATTTGATCGCAGTTATTAATAATTAATAGTCAATTAGATTACTTTATTCCATCATCTCAATATACCTTCAATACCTTCTTTAGTCTAAGGAAGGTGTACTCAGCTAAAATTTGTAAAGGCCAGGTAAATAAAATTTATGGATTATACAAGTCTGGACAACCAACCAAGTCTGAATGGTGACAACGGCGTTTTTTAAATGCTTAACAATTAATAATTAAGAATATAAAGTTATGTTGTGATGTGCACTGGTGCTTCATGTTACATTTAACCAACTGAGTGAACTTCTGGACTTCACTGATGCACCATACCTACTTCAAACAATAGGGACAGGTTCTTTTTTGGTACTTTGAATAGTGAAGGCTACAGCAGGGGCAGAGCCTTTGTCATAGCTAGTATTGCTGAGGTCCCTGCTTACACTCAGCACACACCGCACATTGTACATAACCATTATGTGACAATGAGAATACTTAATCTGTATTTCTCTGTACCAAGTAACATGCTGCTTCTAAGATGGCAGTAGTTGTGGCTCCTTCTATACTCTCTAGACTTGCCAGAGCCATTCTGATTATCTACTTCTGGTTGGAGATTTCATCACTTGAAATCCACTCTATCTGTTGTGGATGGTTCCATACAGAAACCATAAAGATGACTATAGCTGTTCTTCCTTGGGGCTGTGGATGTTCTTCTTTGTCCTGCCTTAGACTTGCAATTGCTATGAGCAGTTTTGCACTAAGGTCTCCATCAAAACTACATTGAATTCAGAAATTACTCTGATGCTCATATCCTTGATTGCTCATAAGATTATACACTCCTGGTTACCGTATTTTCCGGACTATAAGCCGCTACTTTTTTCCCTACACTTTGGACCCTGCGGCTTACATACCAATGCGGCTGTTTTATTGATTTTTTCCCCCACTAACTGCCATCAATAAATATATGCATATGTATACTAATCTACATGTCGAGTCTAACTTGCAACGCCATCGCACAGTGTGGTAAAACCAGGCTCTCCCCATTGCCAGATAGTCACTATAAAGTAAGTGATAGCCAGCTTATGAGATAAATCACCTAGCAACAGCTTAGAAATTTCTTATTCATTACTGTTGGGCAACAGAGAAAGGATAGTTCATAAATGAACTCCATCTAGTTCAACCTCATGGAAGAACAGACTCACACACTGATCACCCATACCCTCTTGAGGTTGAACCGGCTGCATGCCCCCCAAGTGAATGAACAGCTTGAGGACGGTGGAT
>JAQMCW010000005.1:18693552-18706273 GCA_030068335.1 Chrysichthys cranchii
TATATATATAAATAAAATATGCTTTTTTTTGCACCAAACCAGAATACATTTTGCCACATGGCTTGGGGTGATTTTTTTTTTTACCACATAGCCCAGAGATGAGAAAAAAAACTAGTGATTGCTGTCATATGCAGAGAGTAATCAGTCCTTGTCAGATGTTCTTGCAGGACATCCAATGTTCCCATAGGTCTCCTGGCACCCTCACTGGTAAGAGTTTATCGTATACTTAAATTTTGGAAGGATCTCCTGTTCTTTGTGTTGTTCCTGTAGTACTTCATTTTCTCCACTTGATGACCTTCATGGTGTTCCTTGGTACATCTAATTTTTTGTAAATTCTTTTATACCCCACTCCTTCCAACAAGTGAGATACTATACATGCTCTTTAAGCTATTAAAGGACCGTGGCTTCAGCAGTCAGATTAAAGCAAGACAATGTCAGGAAAATTCTGCCAAAACAGTTGGACTTTATTTGAGGTTCATTTGAATAATTTCACTGATGGAAGCTGTATGATAATTACTTTTGAATACGAGCCTGAATGTGACTGGTTCATTTTGAAAAGAGCCACATCCCCAATTATAAAAGTGTGTCCACACTTTTGGCAACCAAATTACTGTAACTTTGCTTTTCACATAATTTTTATATGTTGTAATTTCACACTGAGGGTGAAAAAATTTGACATGATGTATCAATTTCTTTTTTACTTTCACAAAACCATACCATTTTAACAGGGATGTGTAGATTTATACATATCTGTATATCTGACTTTCAGTGCTTTCCTTTAATGATCCAGAACACAGGAAGCTGTTCGGACTTATAATGGTATTTGCACAGTGACCGATGTTTACATCAAAACTGATCAGCTCTTACCCTGCCAAACAGTTCAACCACTCTGCAACTGAAATTAACCAATCCATGTAAACCACTCGGGTTTGCAACTATACAGCAGAGATTAATCACCCCAAATAAGCAAGACAGACGCAGAACTTGTGTAATATTTCTACAGTCATTCCTACGTGCTTGTGAAAACAAACAGACGATGTCACGCAGCTTTAACAACAATCATTTAACAACATTTATATCACAACACGCACGCGCGCAAACACACAGCTACTAATAGCTGTGAAAACAGTCAGTAACGGGCTTTTTGACTGGACGATCTTCGGCCAGACAGTTCAGTCATTGGTTTCAGCCGGCGACTCCAATTTAGCTTAGTTGCACAAGAGCATCTCAATATCTGCCAGCATGCAAGTTAGCTAGCTACTTAGGGAACACCGGCTAACGCTGACAACAATTAGCAGCAAAGGTCATTCACGCATAAGTATGCTCTCATCCTGTCATTCAAAGGACAGGGACTCCGTCAAATGTGTTGGTTCTCTGGTGCCCACGGCACATGTATTAGGCCTAAAGCTGACAGTTGTCGGTCGACTTGAGCTTTAACTAATCAGCTAGCAACCTGGGAAGCTAGTTAGTAAGAGTTATTTTCTCCACCCATATTTAGACAAGTCCCGCCTCATACACGAAAGTTGCTACTCAGAAATCAGGGCCTGATTGGATGCTACGTAATCCGTATCAAATAAAATGCCAATAGTGTGGCTTGGAGGCGAGATTTTCTGAATATAGGTGTGGAAAAATGCGGATCGCAATTTAGCTGTTCTGCATACCATAACAGAGCGTAGCGGCGGGCAGGCTAGCTACAAAGCAAGCGTGCTATAATGTAAAAAAAGAAAAAACAACGATGAAAACACACGTTTACAACAGCCAGAGATAAACGGTGATATATGATAAAGTTTCGTGTTACTGTGTTTGTCACTTAACAGAGTCTTCGGGGGTAAACGAAGATGCGAGTGCATCGTGTTTACCTTCCTGACGCCTTTGTAGATGTAGAAGTAGAGCTCCCGGCCCACATTGAAGCAGATCCTGTCGCCGTTACCAGACTGGTCATTCACGTTCACAAAAGAGACTTTGACGGGATTTGATCCTTGAGAATTGAAAGGCACCCTATTGGGGCGGCTATATTCGGAGTGTGTGAGGAGTTTATACGCGCCTTCTCGAGTGGTGAACTGAGTTTTAATTTCGTTCATCTCCTTCCCTCCTCCCTCCGCCGCCATCTTTGAAATTTACATTCATCCTTCCCCAGGCCCGGATCTTACGCGTTGCGCATGCGCAAAAGTGTCAACCCTACACTGCACAGCGGATAGGTTTATTGCTGATTTTTTCTGTAACTAACAGCTATTGGATGTAATGTCAATTGTATACGGCATGCTGTATAATGTTGCGGATTATTAATAAACAAGCAAACTTTGAACTGAATCCACAAGGTACCTCTCGTCCTTCCGCTTTCTTTGTATGCCTTTTTATGCTTTTTACATGGAAATGAAATGCCTGAATGCCTGTCTCCAACTAAAACGCAATGATCCGCAAGTAGGCACTAATTTATATGAAGAAGGTCACTGTCCAGGTGCAAGAATAGAGAACAAAACAAATTACTGCAACAGGTTACTGCAACCTTCATCACCACAGAACAAGCAATTATTTGGCAAGAAATATTAATCTAGGTTTGGGGTTGCCAAACTTTTTTCAGATGAACCACTGGAGTATAAAGGTAAATATAGTAGTACTAAATAAAATAACACCAGCGGAGAAATTTGAAATCAGTGATATGAGGCAGACTATGGCAGACACACGCTGTTAGACTGTAGGAGTACAGGGCGGAATGTGAGACGGCATGCGGGCAGGGGCCCTGTCTAGGGTGTATTGAGGTCAGGGGCTTGGCCCACATATTGTCTACATGCCCACCCCTATATTCTGTCTTAGCAACTATTTTATTTATCTACCATATTTTATCTTAGTATCATCTTTCCTTTATGACCTTACTGAGAAGAGAAAGGCTGTCATGTAGTTCTCAATTATTCAATATTACTACAGGAGTTCATAAGAATACCATCAATAACCATTTACTGCTGAATGTGCAATCCAGCAATAAATGGTTATTGATGGCATTCTTATGAAATTGCTTGCTTTAACCTTGTGCCTGTGATGTCATATGAAAGACAGTGGTCTCACTCCATATAGCTGAAGGTTATAATAGCTGTGTGCTTATAATGTCAATGTTTAAACTCGCTGTAGAAATAAAATCGAACTGAACAGAATTGAAAAAGAAATGTAACCTATGGCTGATAGGACAGGTTTGGTACTATAGAAGAAATACCCAGGGCTTAAGCCCAGTAGGCCATCCCTAGGCATGCCCCTTGGATATGGGCTATATGGGCCAATCCTGTCCCTGGCAATGAATGCATGGCAAATTGTATAGTTTATTGTGGAGCTTTTTCAGCCTCCCATTACAGACTGTCTGACCTGAAAGAGTTTACTCTCCTGAAAATTTAATACACAAGAGTCTCTAGACTGAATAGTGTGAAAAAAAAACACAATGAGTGAGTGACAGTTCTGTAGGTTGAAATGCCTTGTTTACATTTACATTTATGGCATGTGGCAGAAGCCCTTATCCAGAGTAATGTGCAGAAATGCTTTGAAATCTCTATCAGTAAACACTGATACTGGTTCAGTAGGTCACAGACTAAGAATATGATCAGTCCTGACAGTTTCAGACACCACATTTATGGCATTTTGACCGTTTAAATATCACATTTTATGTTGTTTTCTTAATAAAACATGTTTTGAAATGACAAATGTGACAAATAGTGGCAACTTTGGCTTGCCATACCTCTGAGGGCTACAAGGGAGACACTGACGGTATAGGTATTGTGGTTTTTTGATGCAAGATGATAAATTAATTGTCATTGAATTGTGTAACCTTAAACTTGAAAACAAGATACAGAAAGACAGACTATTATCTTATAGTTGTTGCTATAGTTGTAGCTGCTTATCCTGTAGTTGTTAGTTGGGAGCCCGTGTGTATTAAGTGAGGTCGAGGTGCCTGAAACTAACATGATATATTTGTACAACACATATTTTTTATGGTTTTTAATCACATTTACTTCTACATATTTATAGGACTCATGGTGATAAATGGTTAAATCTTGCTTCACCTGCTTCACAAGGTTCCCAGAGGACTCTGCATGTTTGATAAGTTGTTTTTGAGACAATAACAATCTATCAGCTGACCAGCAGATGGACCAATATGACATATAGCGATTATAAGTCAGTGTAGCTGAAAAACATGCTATGTTAGGTCAGGACCTTATGATTAATGTCATAAAGACTCATTTTTTCCTTGTGGATTTTCTTGCAAGGTGACATTATATCACAGCAAGAAGGTTCTGGGTTTGATCCCCAGGTGTGCAACTTTAGCTATTTTGTTGACAAGGATGAGAAAATGTCACATCCATAATGCTAGAACTGCCCAATAAAGTTAATGTGCAAATGCCATGTCCAAGGATTTGTGCTGTAAATATAATCTTAAAATAAGAAAATGTGTCATGGTTTACATCCTGTTGTGTGCTTCTTTTCAGTGTCAGTTTGTTCTGTGTATAAGGTACATTATTGGAAGAAGTTGTGGAGCTCTTTAAGAAAGGTTAACAGTATGGATACATTTTCTTTACTTGTTCCTAATTTAAAGTGGCACTTGTAGTAAAATACAAACTAAACATTTATATTGCATTCACATTCAACATACTTAATTAAAACTATTCTCTCTGCAACTGTCAAAGTGTAAATTAGTACCAGTGCATCAAACATAATCTATGTTTGTACCCAAACCTATACACTGTTTACTGTTTGATGCCAATGTGAAATCTGCTTTGACTCTAATGGTTAGAATATAACCCTTATATAACCCTTATAATATGTGTGTAGTTGCATTCAGGCTACATAGTAACTTTGCATATAAGAAAGCTATATTTCATAATCAGTAAAGTGAAGCCAGGTGCCATTCAGCACCCTTAATTGGTACAAATTCATCTGCTCATTTATGCAAAGGTTTTTGCCTTTATGCAAAGAATTTGAGTTACATAACTTGACTCAAATAAGACTCGAGTCACAACTTTGAGGACATGAGACTTGAGATCTGCATGATAAACACTGAAAAAAGTCTGTACTTGACTCATGATGTGAGACTTGAATTAGACTTGAGACAGGTAACTTAAAACAACCTTTCTTGCTTTAATTAGCATTTTTCTAAATGTTAGGTAGCTCCGTTTTGTTTTTGAAACATGATTGGGTTATTTCTAGTGCAATGTGGCCAAACCTGGCTACCTACTACAACATGGCAGATCTGTAACACATAAAGCAGCTATCACAGAGACAGCTCATCCAAAAGTAATACAATTTGGATTCATAGAATGAGTCCTTTTACCTAAATTATTGGCTTGTCAAATGTTAGCTAGAAGAGTAATTTTAAAGGACCAGTATGTTGTTTATTTTCTGTAATAAATCATAAAATGACCATGAAATGTTATCAGAATTTAAATAAACATGCTTAGTTGAAATACTGTCTTCTCTGACAACAATACTACAGCCAGTATATTCGTCTTAGAAATCTCTATTCTGTGACAGTATTTCTGTTTGTCTTTTGGCTTGTGTGATCCTCCCCCCTCCCCCCGGGTTGCTAGATATGAAAGAAATTGCTAGGTAAACACAGCCTGCTGCAGCTATGCTAGCAAACGAACTGGAACTGTATGTTAGACTCTTCCCAACATAAAAAGTCTTTGCAATCTTCATGACCAAAGACTCAAGGTCAATATAATGTATTTGAAAGATGGAGACAGTTAAGAGCCCCAAAGGATTATAAGACAGATGCCAAGTTAGCTATCTTTCTACTGAACAGGTAACAATTGAGCTTCAGCCAAGTTAAGTTAACTGTGACTAAGTTGCCATGGCTACTAATACAGTACCAGCGTATGATGTATGCAGACGTTCAGACGACGCCCGGAGGTATGCAGACGACACCCGGAAGTACACAGATGGGAGAGAGTGAAGCATCATGCGAGGTGAGGGATCCGAGCATCGAACGCACTTTTCCAGGTGTTGTCCGCGTACTTCCAGGTGTCGTCTGAACATCCGCATACATAATATGCTGTTACGCTGGTCTGCCAGCGATGCCTGCCCATGAATTTTACACATTTTCTGAATATTTTGCTATTTTTAGTGAAAAATCATAAGTCGGGCCATCGTAACTCCTCACCTGTAATAAAAAAAAACATTGCAAACATATTCATAAGCTGAAAGTGTAGACTCTTCGTCATTTGTCAAAGTTTAATGTTGCATTCATTTTCAGTGGTTCATCACTGTCCTCAAACTGCCAACCTGTGTGAGTCTGGGGAGGAGTGATTGGAGACAAAACTTTCTCCAGTGTTTTGAATTTGGCCTGCAGTAGCCATTTCAAACACTTGACTGTCAGTCTTACATAGTGGTCCTTTAAGTTTAAGTCATGTTAGACTAGGCTTCAAATTAATTATGGATTTTAATGAGAAGATATATTTTTCATGTGAGGGATATATTTTTCAGACAAAGGCGAACTGATTTGGGGCCATATAACCAGTTAAACTATGCAAGCACTAACTGATTGTCCACATTGCATTTTTTTCTGAGCACCAATGTATTTTCATTGCTTTCATAAGGATTTTTAAAAATATGTTTCTTTTAGGGTCAGTGTAGTGAAGGTGCAAGGATTTTAGGGCCCAATCACTGGAATTGCTTAGAACACTTTTAGGACGCTTCCATCAGGATTTTTTTCTTTTTAGGACCAGAGCACCACATGTGCAGGGCACCTGTGCCATCGGCACAAGGCCTTATCTTTTTCGAGGTGATTCCCATGGGTGAAAACTCATGAAGTGTTGCACACAGTTCGGGGCTGGAGACAGTTACTCAGGGACTGAGCTGGTTCTTTGGTCTCATGTAAGATTTGGTATACATGATGTCAACATTTTGCTGATGTGAAGAGATTTTTGATATCGTACAAGATGTTGAAAAAACTGCACAATGAATTTATATATTTGGCCATGCTTACAGGAATGCATCATAAATTCAGCATGCATAAGGCTTAAACAGCAGGATTTTTGCTATGATGATATCCGCATGCACAGTGTGACTCTATATGGAGACAGTAAGAATGGCCTTTTCACCTATCTCCTCTATATTACTCCTAGACAGTTAATTGGATTCATGTTATATTTGAGATAGTTGTGGGTTATGATGGTTAGGATCATATCAGCATGCCCAGAGAGACACTCTGGTATAGGGGCATTATCTGGCAACTGATAGAGTAGCTTTTCCAGTGATGTCAGCTTAATAAGAAATTATATCAATTATTGTGTCATGTTAATCATGTATTGCCAGAGGTGTAACATGCCTGGAATGACTATCTGCTACAGTGGCACCATCTGGCAACAGAAAGGGCGGCTTTTTCTCTTTTCTGGGCAATATTGGTTCTAGACAGTATTGGTTATGATTATCATTATATGCCCTTTTCCAGAGTGACACTATAGTGGTGTCAGATGGTGGTATAGTGCCACCACGTGACATCAGAAAGAAAGGCTTTTTTTTGGCTCATCTTGGCTATACTCCTCTGGATGGTTCATTGGATGAATGCAGATGAGGTCATGTTTGATCCCCAGGTCCACCAGGGTCCTATCTGTGTGGGATTTGCATGTTATTCCTGTGTTTGTGTGGGTGCTTGAGACAGCTCAAACTTCACAGGTTATTGGTTATGACGGTTATAATCATATATGTCTGTCTAATTTACACTCAGGCATAGTGCCACCATCTGGCAACTATAACAGATGTGTAAAAGCCACTACTGTAAGATGTTAACTTTTTTAATTTGTTGAAAAAATATTTAAAAGGGATATATATATTTTTGATATCTTATGATGATGACATTTGGTATTGTGCCACCATCTAGCAACAGAAAGAGAGGCTGCATTGTCATTCTGGGAACATGGACATTATTACAACCATCATTACCAATAAGAATAACAAATAGCTGAGATGGGTCCCCATCTCAGCTATTTGTTATTCTTATTGGTAATGATGGTTGTAATAATGTCCACGTTCCCAGAATGACAATGCAGTATAGCACCACCATCTGGCAACAGAAAGAGTGGCTTTTTCTCTTTTATAAATCTCAAATTTATAAAAAGCTAAATCTATCAGTTGTTTTTTTTGTGTTAATCTGGTAACATTGCTGGAAGTGTGACATGCCCAGAATGACTCTAGTATAACACCACCATCTCACAACTGAAAAAGTGTCTTTTTCACCTATCTCGACTATATTGCTTCTAGTTGGTTTATCAGATTCTGCAATATTTTCAGCTGTTCCCATTGAGGAGTGTGTGCAGGTCACCTCATGCAGCTGCCTACACAAAAAGCACTGGCAGTGTTAACCTATCCTAAATACAAATAATTTGATAAAGCTAACATTATGTTCTCTCCTGAACTAGGTTAGTTTACAGGTGGAGCACAATGACTGTAAAACACACTGACATTATAACATCCCTTACAAGTGAGGCAACCAGAATTGTAGTGCCCCTGCTGGCTGGCTGGAGTATAAGGTGTAGCACTGCCCATCCTCATGAGTTTTAATGACAAAATAACCTGCTTTCCTTTTCACTTTTCTTGTCTAAAATGTCTTCCCGTCTAGTGTCTAACTTGAAGAGTCAGCTTTCCCTGTGCTGATATTTGCCTTTTTTTTTTTTTTTAATATTCCCCCAGAATTTCGTTTTTAAATTATCTACTCTCATAAGCATCTGCATCAGGCCCTGTCTGTTCATCACATGAAGTAGACAAGGTTATAATTGAGTTTGTCAAAAGGAAGTTAAGACAACCTTGTTGAGTTAGACTACCTAATTTAACCTACCATTTTTTAACTGTTAAAGTGAAATGCTTCAACAGTTATGTTCTGTTGTACTCTTGGTTGTGCCAACACTCCCTTTTAGTCAAGTTCTTTATAGTTTTTCATTAAATCTGCAAAATGTGCCAAATTAGTTTTTAGCCAGCCAGGTAACTTCACTGCATAATTTCCTAACAGAGATATTTTTTAAACTTTACTAACTTCACCAAAGAATTTGCTAACATATACCTTTCTTTTTAACTCTGGTCTAAATCTTGACAGCTATATTATTTCAGTATTAATATTGAGCCAGTTCAACAAAAATGGTCTGTGATACACTGGAGCTTGGTATTGGGAGAAGGGGGCAGGCCTAATCAAATGAGTAGGTGTACCTGAAGAAAGTCCCTACTGTACAAACTCTAGCTCCAAATTTGACAAACTGGAAGAACTTTGGCTTCATATCTATAGAATGTAAGGCAAGAATGGAAGGAATGTTTTTTTGTAGTCATTGGTGGAGCACATATAGCTTTTGCTTCATAAGTAGTGTAAAACTTCAATTTTAAATGTTTTGTTGGGAGAAATGTGAATCTCATTTCATATACATTTCTTGATTAATTTTTGTTTTAAGGATTGGAATTCATTAATATTGCTTTTTTTGTACAAAGATGCAATTTTGTCAGTTTTGTGAAAACTATGCATTGTAGTTGTAGAAAAAAAATAGGATACATGAAAGAGATGCAAGATTAATTTTAAACAATGAACAACTACATTCTTCCTGGCAGTGAAGTTAAAAAAAATATATTCGTGTTACCATTACAGTGTAAATGATTCCGTATCATGCTCCATCACTTGAACATAACCCCAAAAGTAACTCATTTTTCATAAGGAAAAAAATTCACCCAAGAGGCAACCTTTTCTCGAAGGGTTTTTGAGGTTAACTTGGCATATTACAGTGCCATATTACAGATATATTGCCAAAAAGTAAATTTCTTTAGCTTATAGGCAGAAAAGTTGTTTGGCTGCCACAGTGAACAATATTGCTTTAATTAAGCAATATTCTTTTATATTTGAGGTGGTTAGTCTTTCTTTCTGAGCATAGCTCAAAGTTATTTAGGGGAGTGATCATATAAATGTACAATAGACAGGTTATACATTTTATTTAGAATTCAATACACATTAGTAGGAGTATGCAGAAATTAAAGACAATGAGTAAGTGTTCAAGATAATTTCAATTCTCACTTCTGTTGATTGAATCCTGAAACCTAGCACATTGTTCTAACCCGACATTCACTTCAGTAATTGTTTAAAATTATGAAAAGAAACTAGCAAAACCAAGCCAGACAGCATGCAAAACTTTAATCAACCTTCATTGTTCCATCTTAAAACACATACAACTTCCTTCTTTTGTAATCTCTCATCAGTGGATAATCCATTAATCAACACTTCCCTTGCTTTCTGAGCTCTGAAGATAAATGGGTAAATGATAAATTTTCAATGCAAGGTTACATATTCAAAGTAGGTACCCATCAAGCCATGAACCATCACAAATGAATATGAGACACTTTAGAATAACGTTTAACAACACAATCTACTCCGTGCAGAGGACAGCAACACCACGCTCATAGAAACTGTGTGGGTCTTCCTTTGTGGCAATGTCAAAATCCACTGTAAAGATCAGATCTGTGCGAGTGAAATTCAAGTACACTGGCAGGGTGACCTGAAGACAAAGAATAAAGGAGGCCATTTTAGAATGAGATGAGCTGTTCACTATACATGTGTGCTTAGCCATAAATGAAAACTTAATAATTAAGGCCTTACCATGTTCCTCTTTTCCACATTGCTTTGCTTCACCCAACGCAGCTGTGTGAGAGGCAGCTCAGTGGAGATGGCAGTAGATAGTGAGAGCTTGTTGTTGGTGCAGGTGGCTCCTTGCAGCTTCAGTCCTATACAGAAATGGATCATTACTCATTAAAATTACAAGCATAATACATCATGCAAAAAAGGCATCAAATGATATGTTCAATGAAGTTGCATTGTGGGCTACACAATAGAAAATATTCATCAAAATGCATTAGCCATCTAGGAAGCTAGTAATATTTTGCTCACCCTTGATGCCAAAGCTGCAGGCATCAAGTGCTGCTCCCTGTGCTGAGGTGACGTTGACCTCTAGAGCAAGTTCCTCCAAAGACCAGCTGTTGGCTTGAGCCACATACTGACGAGTTGCAGTGATGTAGGCCTCAGGTACAAACAGGCTGCCCAGGTTCACATGGATATTCTAAAAAACATTCAACATTAGCCTTAAAATATTTGGGTGTGGTGTTTTAGCAATTTTTTTTTTTATCCAAAAGAAAACTAAAATTAATATTTCATGTTTGTTTGGGTTTAATTACACTACAAAGTACATTTAAAATTCATTCCATTTGGTTCATCAGTCCACACAGTCCATCTACTAACTTCCAAAGTTCCTACTTACTAAGTTGAAGTCCATTAACTTCTTACAACAAAGTCACAATTTGAGCTATATAGTTGATTCTAAAGAGCATGTGATTGGGCACAGATTGGAAATAATAAATTCCTAATAATTTCGTATTTATAATTACTATTAATTAATCTTTAGTATGCATCCCTTATTGATGTATACTGGATTACACGTGTCCATAAAAAGCTCTAAAATACCAATCCTGATTTCACAGGCACTCAGTATAATTTAAACTAAAGAATGTTTATTCACTCCATAATAATTTACTGCTACTTTCACTATTAAGCCAACATCCTCAGTCAAAACAGTTAATCAACAGTTTAGATAAATCAATAAAGTTGATTGTTGCCATTCTGTGACCCTCAAAGGCCCACATTTTGAACACAGGGCTCATGAGCCAGGCGTTCTCTCGTTCACCAGGAAGAAAACATAACATCCACACAGCGGAGAAAACCAGTGCCAGGATCTAACCTGCCTAATGTGCTTGCAATTTAAACTGAACTTCTGCTGATGGCAGGTCTGATGGAACTTCCAGAATTGCCTGGAAAATCTTGTTGCATGGCCAGAATCAAATACGATTCTCACCTCATTTAGGAAAATTCTCCCACAAGTTTCAAGTTTTAATCAGTTTCTAGCACGCAATTGAACCTGAAAAGGTACCTTATGAAAATTGTATGTATGCAGTCTCATGACTGATTTAGGACCACTTTGTTTATTTCTTTAAAGTGTTTACCTTCAGCTCTTTTGCACCCCCACTGGCTGCTCCCTGTGAGATCTGCTGTAGTTGTTTAATGCGCTCACTGAAGTCAGCCACCCACTGGATCACAGTCATAGATGCAGGAACAGTGTAACGCCACCAGCTACGGGGCAGAATACCTGGGAAAACCAAAGAATTCATTTTTAAATATTTTTTAATTCTGACTGGAAAGATTGAACATATAAATATAAATATTGATTAAAATTCACAATTACTTGTCTGGTCTTAATTTATAAATAAGACTTAACGTAAAAAGTCTTTTTTGTTTCCCTGAATTTCTCCCCAATTTAGTCTTGTCCAGTTCCCACACACACAGCATTATGTATTAACATACAAAAAATAACTTTATTCCATTAAAGTTGCAGAAGAAAAGGCAATCTATTGATACATTTAGGAATAACGGATTGTTTATCAGCATTACAATTCTAAAATAGATAAAGTCTGCAACAACTAATCAACAAAATCAATAAAAATTGATACAAAATATTTGATGTTAATTTCATTATTAGTTGAATTACATTATGAATCACAGCTTGTACTACACCATTTCATACAAAAAACATTTGACAAAAATGGCAGAGCAGAAACAAACAGGACAACTTTGTCTACACGTATATACACACACATTATATACACCCACACACACCCACATATATGTGTGTGTGTGTACCGTATATCTTCCAATAGAGGCCTGTCTCTT
>JAQMCW010000005.1:18783948-18788948 GCA_030068335.1 Chrysichthys cranchii
TTCAAATCCAAGCACCACCAAGCTGCCACTGCTGGGTCCTTGAGCAAGGCCCTTAACCTGCAATTGCTCAGTTGTATTAAATAAATAAATAAATAAATAAATAAATAAATAAATGTAAGTCACTCTGGATAAGAGCGTCTGCCAAATGACTGTAATGTAATGTTTACAGTCATGACAAACAGGTTGAGGAACACATCAAGAGGTTTTTATTTTCATTTCAGTCGTCTACAGAGCGTACAGTACTCAGCGACCCGAGACGGTGTTCCTCCAGGGCCACAGGGCAGCGCACAGCCAGGGGCGATGGTGTTCACTGCCTCAAATCACTGGACGGGAGTTCAAGTCCCCGCACAGCCACTGCTGGGCCCCTGAGCAAGGTCCTTATCCTACTGCTCAGTTATACAAACATGAGGCAAAATAAGGACGTCTGCCACATTACATACATACATACATACAAATGCTTTGTCTGAGACACAGAGTTACAGGAAGTGCATGTGTGTAAACTCATTAGAAGACAATAAAGAGCTGTAGACTGTAAAGACAGAGCAGCATTAACTGATACACAGTCTGGAGAGAGAAAGGTAGACTCTGCAAAACACTGAAGAGAAATGAACAGTGACTTTAACAAGTAAAAACACTGAATACATATCCCAGCCTCAGCGACTTCAATCTAATAACCTGAAGTGAATTATTTCACTTTAATATCATATCTAAACTCACAACAGTGAAGACACACAGTCAGTACCTTTGTTACATCCAGAAGCACAAAACCCTTCTGTAACCGAATGAAAAATAACTTCAGGAGATTTACAGTTACCATTTTTAATCAGAACAGAATCACTATTAACGCCATTCTGTCTATCTGACTATCTGTCTCTGTCTGTGTGTGTGTGTGTGTGTGTGTGTGTGTGTGACCTTCATCACTATAAATATAAAAGAAGTATAACGATATTTATAGAGACTGTAGCACAGTTACACAGAGAAACAGAAGACAGATTAAATGTTACAAACCTTCTTTAAGTGAATATTCCTCCTGTGTAATGCGCTTTTCCTCCAGGAATTCAGCTAGCATACGTTAGCATCAACCATAACTACAGTGCACGTTCCCACAATGCACCGCGCCTAACTCAGGCATCAGTGCGGCTCATTAGCACTGCGCGCGGCGTGGAGGGGTAATGCAGTTATAGCTTACTGCGGCTCCCAGATACGGACACAGAATAAACACTGAATAAACATCATGACAGCCCGAAAATCCGGCTCGCGAATAGAGACAGAAATAGAGAGATGTCGCTCAGAGGGACAGTGGGACAAAATCCCCGAGCTCGTGCGGCAACTTTCTGCTAAACTCATTTCAATCGGTATGTGATTTCAGCATGTTAGCATGGTCGGGTAATGTTTACAGTCTGTAGAAATGTGTAAAACTCTTTGATTCTCGATGTTACACAGCGAAATTCCAAGTGGTACTTGTCATTAATAATGCAAATGGTTTGTGTGTTTAATATAAAACACATTTAGAAGCTCAGAGCTCATTCAAAAACACAGCTATGTGGCTCTCAGTACTTCCGGATTTGTGACGTCATATTACGTTGGTACAGTTTGTGCCGTGAGTGAAAAATCACTCACTGTCTGTAAACAGCCAGGGCTTAAAGCCTGATGACTTCATCACACAACATGAGATTAAAGCTCAGGTATTGATTACACACTGTGTGTGTGTGTGTGTGTGTGTGTGTGTATAGATGATGTGGGTGAGTTGTTATTAGGTGAAATGAAGTTGCAGCAGTTCCTGAAGGAAAACCCTCTAAAGCCAAACTGCAGCCCCCGAACAGCTCACCCCTCACTGACCGAGGCCCGCTCACACCTCACGAACGCCCTCCAGCGAGGGAACCTTCGGGTAAGTCTCAGATCAACTACACTGCACACTACACACACCTCACTAACGCCTTCCAGAGAGGGAACCTCCGGGTGAGTCTCCATGTAGCTTTAAGTGCAGTGCATTATGGGACTGTAGGAGTGATGTGAATATTGTCTGCACTGTTTAGTAAATGTGTGATTTGGCACACACTATGTGATTGGCTGGTGCAGAGTTGTAGCTGAGCTCTGTTGTTGTCACTGATGGAGTGTTGATTGTGTGATTTGGGACACAGCCGGAGCTGCAGCAGGAAGCCAACGTGCTGATGGGGAAGCTGTGTTACGTGGAAGGCGACTACAGTGAGGCCCTTACTCATTTCAGCCGAGAGAATTTGGACGAAATGCAGCTGAACAGCACTCCACTTTACCGCCTGGCTATGATTGCTGAAGCCTATGCCACCAAGGGTGTGTACACACATACACACACACACACACAAGTTATGAAAGAAATGGCTGAGTCAAACAGTTGGTGTGTAATGTCCTCCTGTGAGGACTGCACTAGTATTCGTATCTCCTGCAGGTTTGTGTCTGGAGAAGATGTCCACCTCCTGTCCACCATCTGGGCCTGAGCGAGATCAGGAGATCATCACATGCTACGAGAAGTCTGGAGATATCGCTCTGCTCTACCTGCAGGAAGCTGAGAAGGTCCTTATGTTCACTTAAACTAGTGCACTTTAATCTGAGTGTGCACTTCACACCTCTAAACTGATCATATTTAACCCACACTCTGCCGCTGCTTCTTAAGGGTGATCGGGTCACACATGCTTTTAAAATATCTTCATTTTACGGATGCTCAGTGATCCTGAACTTGTCAATAGGTAGACAGTGATGATGATGATGATGACGACGATGTTCTCTCGACACATGTAGGCTCTAAGTGCTGGAATGCAGAACCGCAGTCCCAAACCCGGCCCCGTCTCACAGGAACAGGAACTTGGTTTCTTTTTGGAGACGGGACTCCAACGTGCTCATGTTATTCACTTCAAGAATGGGTATGTGTGTGTGTGCGTGTGTGTTAGTTATCTGCTTTAGCATATTTATTATAGACATTCTACTGTATTATGTTTTATCATGTGGGCCACTCTGCTTTAATCTGATATTAATATGGTGCGCGTGCATGTGCATGTGTGTGTGTGTGTGTGTGTGTGTGTGTGTGTTTCAGTAATCTGACGCGTGGTGTTGGTCGGTTTCGAGAGATTCTCCGTGCTGTGGAAACAAGAACCACACAGAACCTTCGTATGGTCAGTGTGTGTGTGCACCTGTGTATTTCTTTCTTTATACACAGAGTGTGTACAGTAAGTACAGGATGGACAGTGTGCTCTGAGACTCCAGGTGGCGCTGTAGGTAGGTGAAGGGTGCTGTCCAGTGGTACTGAAAGCTAATTCCTGTTGTGGTGGTCCTGAATGAACAGGAGGGTTAGGGTTAGTGCATTACCCACAGTAACTGGGTCAGTACCCTGAACTCTCATTGGCTTCTTTTGGGATCATCAGTGACGCGGGTCAGGGTGAAGTCCACTTTATAGTCAGGTGCTTCTGACCTTTGACCTGTTTGCCAACCACCATGCAGCATTTAGTCAGAGGGCGGAGCTTAGGGCTACATCCTGGCAGGTATGATATGTGGAGAGACATTTCAGTCTGCAGTAGTTTAGTTTCCCATGTGTTATAGTACAGCTGTCTGTCTGTCACCATCACCTGTCTCTCTCTCTTTCTCTCTTTCTGTCTCTCTCTGTTTGTCTCTATGTTTATGTCTGTATGTCAATATTTTGTGTGTGTGTGTTTAGACCATAGCGCGTCAGCTGGCAGAGATCCTGCTCAGAGGGATGTGTGAACAGAGTTATTGGAGTCCGCTGGAGGATCCACCTGCACAGTCTCCACTCGACGAACCTCAGTGTACACACACACACACTGAGTACACACTGCCCCGCCGAGCCCGCATCTACACGGGGGAGAAGTATGATATACACACACACACACACACACACACACACAGTGAGTCATAATTCTGTATTACAGTGATTAGTAATTGTGTGTGTGTGTGTGTGTGTGTGTTCCTCCCCAGTCTGTTTTGTCCTCAGGAGAACACAGAGGAAGCTCTGCTGCTGTTACTGATTAGTGAATCTATGGTGAGTAGTTAAGTTTAGAGAGTGAGGTGTGTTTGTCTCACGCCTCCTGCACAATGACACTTTCAGGGACTTCTGATTAGAGCCACGCCCCTGGGGGCCAGGTTAGGGCTGTGATCAGACAGTGATTGCAGCACACATGCAGGTGAAATGCACTGCAGCAGGAATTGCATTCATTTTTTTAAAGACCTGTTTGTCATTTTTCACAGGCAGTGAGAGCAGTGAGGGTTTTTCTTTTCAGTTGAATAAATAAATGCTTTTCCATGGGAATGTTCTCCATCGATCTGTAGACATGGGGGAGAGAGTACTTTAGCACTGTGGTGGTTCCTGTGGTCTGTTCATTATTATTAATTTTATCCATATGAGTAACTCTGTTGTGTGTGTCACGTGTCACTCTGCCGAGGGTTAGGGTTAGCGCACGTGTCTGTATATGTGCCGAGCTGAACGGCGTGTGTCTGTGGTCGCTGCTGTGTGTTGCTGCACCTCAGACAAGTGCTGAGACAATACCTCTCTGAGGGGTGCGCGTGTGTGTGCGTGTGTGTGCAGGCTAACAGAGATGCAGTCTTGAGTCGCATACCTGAACACAGCGCTGATCGAGTGTTGAGTCTGCAGAGTGCGTCTGTAGTTTATGATCTGCTGACCATCGCACTGGGACGACGTGGCCAGTACGAGATGCTCTCTGAGGTGAGGCTCCACCCCTTTATCACTATGGCAACAATGTCAGTCCCACCCACCACACCTCATTATTGTGTTTTTATTCAGACTTAAGCAGCACAACATTGTGAAACTGTGAGACACAGGATTGTGTGTGTTGTGCTAGTCTGTGTATCTGATAAAGTGTGTGTGTGTGTGTGTGTGTGTGTGTGTGTGTGTGTGTGTGCACAGTGCTTGGAGAGAGCGATGAAGTTTGCATTTGAGGAGTTCCACCTGTGGTACCAGCTGGCACTCTCACTGATGGCGGCAGGAAAGGTGAGTC
>JAQMCW010000005.1:18791448-18794490 GCA_030068335.1 Chrysichthys cranchii
TTTGCCCCAGAGTGACCCCGTTGGCCATGTTTTCTGTGACCACTTTCCCCGCCGACGCCTGTCCTCTGCTAGTAACACACTGTGCATGTGTGTGTGTGTGTGTGTGTGTATGTGTGTGTGCTGCAGATGTTCCTCACCTTTCCTGTGTGTTATCTGAGCTTTGTGCAATAAGCATCACAACACTCTTTAGTAGTCGATTCTTTCACATTTGCAGTCTGAACTAAGTTTGCATGATTTGATTCATGTGATTCGCTCACTTTACAGATCTCACACACACACACACACACACACACACACACACACACACACCAGGCTGGTGAAGTTCCTCAGGAAGCAGTGTTCAGCAAGCAGAACCTGAGTAGGCAGAATTTGTTTTTTTACATTTTGCTCACACTTCATGTTTGAATGAGTTAAACTGTTTTAATTCATCTGATACACCATAATCATTAGATTAATTTTTCAGACTACTCATTCAAGTGATGTCACCTCTGCTAAGAGTGTGCTAGTTCTGATTAATTTGTTTTTCCCTAATGACTTAGTTCAATTCTGTGAGCTAACCATTTTAGTCAGCCTGCAGATCAATTCACCTGATTCACCTAAAATGACTTTAAAATGAATAAATTAATTGTGTGTGTGTGTGTCCTCAGGCTCTGTGCATGCTCCGTCAGTAGCAGCGTCGCGGGTGGAGCAGGCTCTGTCTGAAGCTTCCTCCCTACAGAGCAGCACTCCTAAACACGGACCCCTGCACCCCTGGATGACCCTCGCTCAGATCTGGCTACATGCTGGTAAATCTGCGCACACACACACACACCCACACACACACACTCTGGACTCCGTCGTCGATGCCGATGAATCGCGTGTCATTGATGAGTTTTCTTGTGGGCGTACATTCCAACAGTCCACAGGGACACCTCGGACATGGCCACTGCCCCACGGCTTTGCTGGTTATTGCAGCCTTTCTGGCTGCGCGCCTACTGTCCTGTGATGCGACTCGGGTAGCTTCAAACGTGGAGACAGCCTCATGGCACTGTGATCGCCAAGCTTCCCGGTCAAGCGGCGCGTGTGCGAGGTCCTTGGGCTGGAAGCCACAGGCCTTGAGATTGCTTTTAAGACCATCTTTGTACCACTTCACCGGCCCGCCCTGTAGCCGCCTTCCCGCCGTCAGCTCCCCGTAGAAGACCTGCTTCGGAATCCGGTGGTCAGGCATGCGAACGATGTGCCCAATCCAACGGAATTAAGTTTGAAGCAACAACGCCTCAATGCCGGTAACGCCGCATCTGCGCAAATGGCGAGACCAAGTTCGAACTTGGTCTCGCCATTTGATTCCTGCAGTTTTGCACAAGCAACGCATATGAAACTGGTCCATCTTGTGGATCAGGTGGCGATACATGACCCACGTCTCACAGCCATACAGTAGCGTAGTTAGAACAACTGCTCGGTAAATGGCGACCTTGGTTTTCAGCGATACACCATGCTCGTTCCATAGGCATCGCTGGAGCCTACCAAACGCGCTCCCGGCTTTTGCGATCCTCAAGCTGACGTCGCTGTCAGCAAGAACAGTGTTCGACAGAAAACTGCCAAGATAGCAGAACCTGTTGACAGCCGTCAGCTCGTTGTCGCCAGCCATGATCCGAGCTCTCGCTGACTGCCTGACTGGATAGTTCTGGTGCATTGTCTCGGTCTTCTTCAGATTGACAGTTAATCCGAAGCGCCTAGCGGCGTCATAAAAGCGGTCAAACAGCTGCTGCAGGTCAGAGAGCGTGTGGGAAACAAGTGCACAGTCGTCTGCAAACAGCAAATCCCGGAGAACTGTTGTCTGTACTTTAGTCTTCGCATTTAGCCGCAGATCGAACACATCGCCGTCAGTGCGGAACCTAACTGGAATACTGGCTCCACATCCGCGGAACGCCACATGCAACATGCAGGAGAAGAATATACCAAAAAGCAGCGGGGCCATTACACAGCCCTGTTTCGTGCCGTTGCTGACGTTGAACTCTGGTGACTGCTCCCCGTTCTCAATAACACTGGCACGCATGCCCTCATGGAAAGATCATATAATGCAGACAAAATCTGCTGGACAGCCTAGTTTCAACAAAACCGCCCAGAGCGCGGACCTGTTCACAGAGTCGAATGCCTTAGTCAAATCAACAAAGACGGCAAACAGCTCACTTCTGTTCACGGCATTTCTCCTGCAGCTGTCGGACCTTGAAGACCATGTCCATGGTGCCACGACCCACACGGAATCCGCACTGGCTCTCCGGCAGGATGTCGTGATCTTCAACATATTTAGATAGCCGGTTTAGGATGACGTGTGCGAGGATTTTCCCCGGTATCGACAACAGGGAAATCCCCCCGATGGTCATCACAGACTCTTCGGTCACCCTTCCGCTTAACAATGTGGACAATCAGTGTGTCACTGAAGTCCTGTGGAACCGCATGTTTGTTCCAGATGTCATTAAAAAGTTTCACCAGCTTATCCCTTAACGGTACACCTCCACACTTAAACAGTTCTGGTGGGAGGCCGTCAAGTCCAGGTGCCTTCCCCGAGGCACACACAAACAAACACACAAAGTAAAAAGAGTGTGAAGTGTGTGAAATTCTCAACATCCTTTATATAAGATTTTTTTCTATAATATTAGCTGATTCCCCAGGGGTGTCACTCACTGAGTGCAAGGGAAAAAAATTAAATGCAGTATTTATAATACAAGTTTGTTAATTACCATTTTTATTTTTCAACAATTACCGTAATTTCCGGACTATAAAGCGCATCGGAATATACGCCACATCCACTAAATTTTAAAAGAAAAAAATATCTTTACATATATTAGCCGCACCAGACTATAAGCCGCAGATATATACGTTGTGAAATGCAGTGGTGGGCCGTGCATTTCACACCTAGGCCTTCAGTAGTCGTCTGTAGTAGTAGTTCTACTGCAGCTACAGCCGTGACACACATAAAAGAACTTGAAGGTTCCCTCTGCCCGTCTCACCACAATGGGGAGCAGAGCATTTAACCGCTCTGCCCCTCCACTCTGGAATTCA
>JAQMCW010000005.1:18843570-18854321 GCA_030068335.1 Chrysichthys cranchii
GTTCAGTACTGGAACTGTATTAGACCATTACCAGATTAATATCAGGTTAGTACTGGATCAGTATTAGATCGGTATCAGATCAGTATCAGGTCAGTACTGAATCAGTATTAGATGGGTACCAGATTAGTTTCAGGTCAATACCTGATCAGTATCAGGTCGGTACTGGATCAGTATTAGATGGGTACCAGATTAGTTTCAGGTCAGTGCCTGATCAGTATCAGGTCGGTACTGGATGAACAGCATCTGATATTGTGGGATTGTTTAATCCTAAGGAAAACAGCATCAGTGCATCACTAATTGTGCAATTTGTAGCAGTGAATAAATATCAATAAAAATCACAAACCAAGGTCCGTTTAAAGCTGATGGAAAAGAGTAAAGAGTGAGCGTGTGTGACTCAGCTGATTTGCGTGGAACGCTATAAAAAGCTCCATTCTGCTTCCTGCGAGCCGCAGTGGCCAGATAAACACTTTATTACACGCTGCTACATGCCGATCTGCCATCTGGCCTGAGAGCAGGAGAGGAAGCCGAGACCCCGTGTGTCCTCCTCACACACACACACACACACACAAATCATATGATCATGCTAGACAAACACAGACTTGATCACAAAGACAAGTGCAATTCAGACATCCGCCAAAATGAAGGACTGTATAACACACCCACTTACAGTGTGCTCTTATTTCAAATAAAAGTCTAAATATATATGGAGTGGCTGCTTTTTCTGGAGTGTTGATGATTGTTCAGCGACACACACACACACACACACACACACACACACACACACACACACGCTGCCACCATCTCTCGCACTTATTATCAAGGTAATCTATAATGAACATTCATAAGATAAGGCTTTGAGGTCGTGTCAGTGCCGTGTTATCTCCAGGCATCTACCTGATCTGAAAATAAATCTTATGACACAGCGCTCTGTGCTGCGAAATTTGGCGATGTCGTGTATAAAACCTGCACGAGTATGCCTAGGTAGTGGCTTTTTAGCAGTTGACCTCATTCAGTACGGTTTTGTCAGATCACGGGGAGGTTTGTGTTAAAGGCGCGGCACTGTGCACCCAGTGGAAGGTTGGGGTTTTTTTCATAGCGCTGAATATTAAAAAAGTGGAGCACAGTAAAAGCAGCTGAGGTGAAGGAAAACATCCAAACATCCAGAAAACTGTCTGCTTCCAGATCCAAACTCTACTTTCCCTTGAACAATATCTCGTCCCTGTACCTGAAACACCTCCTTCTCTGTCCTGTCCGATTGTTATTACCCTCTTTACGAACATCTAGGTCTGGTGACTGTCCGCTTGTTCACTGGGCTTGGATAGAAAATATAGCTTATAAAATAAATAAATAAATAAATAAATAAATAAATAAATAAATAAATAAAAATAATCACAGGTGTCACACGATCATGGTTAAAATCAATCTTTCTAAAACACACACACACACACACAACACACACACACACACGCACACACACACACACGCACACACACACACACAGGGCAGAGGTGAAAAGTAAAGGAATGTATTACTTTGTGCAACCATCTCCTTGCACATTCCTGTATATGTGATCAAAGTAAATAAATAAATAAACAACCAAATAAACAAAAAGATGAAATTCCCTCACTTCTTATTCTGCACGAGCTTTCTGAACATGTGTCCAGGAAAGAAAAGTTCCCAGGGAACATCTGGAGAGAAATTCTGCTCTAAAAAAAAAAAAAAAAAAAAATTCCATACCTGCTACACGAATGTTTGTTTTGTCTTTAATTATAAGTGCTTGTTGTTGGGGGCGTGGTCACCTTATAGGTCACATGACCGTAACATATAATTAAAACCTGCGCTAAGAACTCGACGATTTCCCTGAATCTCCTAGGAAGTGTCGCTTCTCTGACACGCCCTTTTAAACGCTGCGCATAATTTATTTTTCCACGCTATAAAACGTCAAGGTTTTGCCAAGTAACATGGGGGGGGTAAAGAAAAGGTGCACAACATATTTTCTGTCAGTAATGACAGTGCCAACAAAGACAGACCGGTTCCTGAACCTAAATGAATCACGGAACTTTTTTCACGTTCTCTTCGCTCGATACGCAGCTCTACGTGTTATTCCCGAGGCGTAGGCATGCCGTGGCGCTTTATGACGTGTCGGTGTGCGACCGTGCCCCCGTGTGCGTCCTCGGACCGTTTTGGCGTGTACGGATATCTACTCGCTGCAGGATTTCCAGTAAAGCAATTATTCTGTCTCGCACACTTGAGTGGCTAGGAGCGTGCAGACTTGTTCGCTCGATCTAAATGAAATGAAGCGGCTCAGAAACCCGGCGCCGGCCCCATCTCTCGGAGATCCGCTCGGCCTTTCTACGCCTGCACGTGTCGGCGCTAACGGAACCCGTTAGCACACCTGAGAGATTATGAGAGAGAGCAGAGAGCAGAAAGAGAGAGAGAGAGAGGTGTGAGGATCGATATCTCTGGCAAGGCACTTGCTTACCTTTGATATGCCTGAGGAGAGGTGGGAGGCGTGGTGAACACTTGGGAGTAGGGATGATAAGGCGTCTTCTTCAGTGCCTGGATGAGATTGTGTCTGTATTCTGGGTCTATGCACCACAGGGAACCCTTCCCGATACTCTGCACAGAGGAAGACAGAACAGTTCAAACACTATCCGTCAGTACAAACTTACCACTACAGGCAGGACTTGTGAAGAGACTAAAGACTCGTGAGGAGAGGAATATCTGGTCAAGCTTTCTTCCAAGCTTCTCTCTTTCTCTGTATATATATATATATATATATATTATACATTATATATACAGTGAACCCCACCTACCGTGGGGTTTACGTTCCGGCGCCCCCCCACGACAGGTGAAATCCACGAAGTAGCGTGAAACATGACTTACAGCTACCCTCTGACGTCTAAACAAGTCTAATAATACAGCGTTCATGCAGAATTCTGATCTGATCGGAATATTTGTTTTTCTTTACGTATTCATCTTTAAACATTAAAGATGGCGCTTAAGCTACACTGGGGAGTACAGCAGAGCTTCACAAACAGCACCAAACTGTACAGTGTTTAGTGATTTCAAGATGTTAAACAGGCCGATGAGCTCTGCTGAAACTGTCGTCTTGGTTGTCGTCGTGAGCTCCGTCTGACATCTGACCGGTGTTTGCTAATCTAGAACATCCAGAAGAACAGACCTTTTGGTGAGCTCACAGGCTACATCAGAGGTTCCTAAGTAAAGTTCCATGAAGTAAAATTTTAAGTGCTAGCCTTAGTATGTGAGTTGCCCAACCCTAGGTTGTTTAGGGGCAACAGACATACATGGAAATTTGTCCGTTTTTAATTGCGACTTCTTAAGCTAGTGTCAGGGAATAAAATAAATAGAATAAATTAGAATAAAATAGAACGTACACTTTTTATTTAACAGTTCCAGACAAAATCTGTCTTCACAGTTAGAGGGATATTTTAATATTTATTCACAGATATAATTTGTGAATAAATTAATAAAACAAAAAGTTTCGTGACCCCGGTTTATAAGTTGGAGTAATCAGTAACAGCCAGTCAAAGGCATGATCTTACACTAACAAGAAGTTCTCTATCCATGATCCAGGTTCAGTCTCGCTGTAATATTAACTTCACATGAGATCTGTCTCTTGCGTTAGTTATTTTAACGCATAGCAACCATAGCTAACGAGGCAGCAGCAAACTTCATCTGCATCTGAATAACAACACAGTAAATTCTATCACGTTAAGAAAGAAAGGTTTTGAAAGAATTTGCAGATGTATTATTGATATATTGTGCTCCGGTTCAGCTCGTTTCTCTGCCCGATATAGAAATTTACAGTATTAACAGTAGATCTTGTGATCTTTTCTGTTTCTGAGTTACATTTGAGCGACGCGTCCATGTCTGGAGAAGAAATAAAGAAATCATCATGCATCCCGCAAAAAAATAAAAAGGAAATAAAATGCATGTATCGTCAGAAACCGTGCACTTTATTCTCCGCACTCTTTGCATTAAAACATAAAGCTACGTTAAAACGATTCAACTGTGTGTTCCTGATCAATTTCAGTAGTCTGTAAACTCAAAGGTAGCGAGCAGAGACGAAACAATTTCGCCCTTTTTTCCTTTCTGACACCAATACTCTCAGCTATTGATACCCATACCTGAGACTGGTTTTCTTCAAAAAGTAGCTTTACATGCTTTAAAATCTTGTATTTTTAACTCAAGCACTTGACAGCTAAACTCTTTCACAAACAAATCAATTACATTGTAAATAGGATAAATATAAGAAAACGAATGCTAACAAAACGACTCTTCATACGTACACTACAGGCCAGATGTTTGGGCCCACTCTTGGATTTTTTTAAATAAAGAAGATGCACTGCTCTGTCAAACTTTTATTACAAGAAAATTTTAGAAATTTAGAAACTGGTTTTGAAGTGTAATGTAACAATATACACTTAAGTGCAATGTAATGAATGAATGCGAGTACCAAAGTAGGGTTTTCATCAAAATACCCGTCCCTTCCTTTATCACAGCAGCACAGATTCACGGCTGGAAAACCATTTTTGGAAATAACTTGTGTCCAAACGCTCCCAGCACCTCTTCAAGCACACACACAGTTCTGTCTCATTTGCTGGACGTTCATTCCAAACTTGTCGGTTCAGCTTGTCCGGTGCCGGCTCAATGGGAGAAAGATCTGAAGACTGGGGAGGCCAAGACATGATTCTCAAAACCCTTTTGCTTTTCTTTGGACTGGAGATCATTTTGGCCCCATTTTGAAGAATGCTTGGGATTGTTTTCCTGCTGTAGAATGAAATTTTGCCCAGTGGAAATTCTGTGATGCTGACGAATTGAGTGATGCTCTCCTTTTTTCAGTATCCTTTTAATTTGAACTACGTCTCCAGACCTTCCTCCGCAAAACACCCCCATAGGGTCACCGATCCATCTCCATGTCTCACTGTCGGAACGACACATTCTGTGCCTGCCCTTATCCCTCATCTGCCGCCTGACATAAACAAAAATTCTGACTTATCAGATGTGATGCGGTACAACAGATGCGAAGGAACTGAAACGAGGAGCAGGCGGGGCATTAAACTGCACACAAAGTCAGATTTTTTGATCTGGGACAAGGCAGACAGGTGGCCAGCGTTTGGTTAAGTAAGGCGCAATCAAGAGACACCGAGAGCCGATCGAGTTCTGAGATCAGTAAATAGAAACCTAACACAACGTGAATGCAAATGCACAGAAGACAGACCTGACACGTCCTCTTTAAAATCATTCATTTCAGCCTTTGTGGCTAAATAATGTGTTATTACAAGCTGTAACATATCGGCAACCAGTCAGGTACATTTGTTTTAAACATATCGAGTATTTTCTTGTAATAAAAGTTTGACAAAGCACTGTATGGTTTATACCCTAACCCTAACCCTAACCCTAGGTTCACTGATTTAATCCGAGGGTGGGCCCAAACTTCTGGATTGTAGTCTACGTAACTATTTCCAGTTTGGAAAATTTTTGCGATTTGATAGCTGATATCTGATCCACTGATTTTGTTTGGGTTTTTTTTGTTTTTTTGCTATTATCAGCCCAATACTGATATCGGCTCAGCACCAAGTCTAGTAGTGAGTGTTTACATTCTGTTGGAGCAGCAACCGGATGCGGGTTATGATCATGACTAATGTAGTGTGTAGACCCAACTCAAAAGATCATAAAACCCCACACCCAATCAAATACAACAACAGTACTGGGTGACTGCACCTTTAAAAGCCGTACGTTTCTTCACACGAGTCGAGCGTCCGACAAACACCCGCCGCTCAGAGCGTCATGTGACGCCGCGTGACGGCACGAGATCACAGAAATGTGAAATAACCTATCAAACATGGCAAGGCAGAAGTCCTCCATCACGACAAAGTGCTCACGGTTTGCTCCAGAGGAAATTTCAAGAGGATTCGGCTTCACATACCCCTGAGAACCACAAAAAAAAGTAAATGAGAAATGAGTTCGCTGTCACTGACCCAACCTTGGCTTCCAATCCAAGGAAAAATGAAATGATAAGTAAATATCAGCTCACCATGCAAAATAGGCTGAAGAGGGAGCGAGAGTGTGTGTGCGTGTGTGTGTGCGGCCTGTTTAACAAACTCAGCGCTTTCTAAAAAGAGCTGGAGAAGATGCACTTGAGAGACAGATTAATTTTGTGGATCAGATTTGAGAAGAAGAAACGCCGGAGCGCTGCTCTAACGAAGACCCTGCAACAATGAGGCCGGGAAATGGCGTTCTCTTTATCGATTATCGATGCACTGATTGTGTGGTGGGGGAAATTGTAGGTTTTGGTCCATGATTATGGTTTGCATGTCGATAACATCGCAGGAGGGTCACGACGTATGCGCACCGGTGACCGCCGGATGCTTAAAAATTACGATAATTCGCGTGGAGGCTTAGAAATGATGATGATTCAGATTCACGGTTTGATTTGCTGTCAGAAATTTCCCAAGGCTCTACTCTACGAGCGCCCCTGATCTGAATCAGAGCTAGAAGGGGGGAAAAAAGGATGAAACACTGTAGAGAGAACATAAATAGTGAAATTCAAGGCTATGGTGGGGAAAAATACAAAAAAAAATAAAATAAAAAATCACACCCCATGACAAGCCTAGACAGCACTTAATATTTAATATTCTTAATAAGAGGGAAAAGTCTGTTTAGCAAAAGAGTCCCATTTCCTTGCGAAGCGTGTAAAAGCAAGTATTTTTAGGTCAAACTCGCGCAGTCTGCCTAATTAAGCTGTCAACTTCCCATCAGCGTGTTTTAAACCTTATCTGGGCTTAATGCAAGAGCACATGACACCATGAAATCCCCTCCAAAAACATGTTATATGGATAAAACTGGTGTAGGAAAACACCCTGCTGGATCAAACCCAAATCTAAATGTATTTCTCCCCGAGCACAGGGACGCAAAGGACAGCTGATTAGTGATCTGAAGTTTAAAAATAAATAAAACGTCAGAGCTCACGATATCGTCCAGAACGCTGGCGTATTCACACGTGCGTCGGAATCTTTGGGAATTGGGAGAAAATGGTCAGGATTAAACAAAGAGGCAGTCGATTTTAATTACCGGAAGATCACAAATCAAGAGGGACGAAATGAAAACAAAGTAAAAAAAAAAAACCCAAACAAACAAAAAAAAAAACCAAGTAGAAAGAAAGGTTTCTTTTGCTTGTTGATTCCCTGAATGCTTGATTTGCGGTTGCATTCAGCCAATAAAGCATAATGAATTATTTATCTGTGAAGTCTGCTGTGTGTGCGGCTGTGTGTTTAGAAAGTCATGAGAAGAAAAAAAAAAAAGAAAAGAAAAGAAAAACCCCGTAGCAAGGACACGGCCGTCCCAGGAGCGTATGATATTACCGACATCCGAAGCGTCGGATTATTCATATTTGCCTCCCACAGAAGAGCCTGTGCTGGTCTAAATTTCCAAATGTTCAGTAATCAGGAAAAATCAATAGGTTTTAGAGCACTTTCCCTCTTATTTATTTTCATCTCCTGACAGCTGCTGTGTGGGTCTGAAGGCCAGCTCAATGGCACGAGTCAATAGAGTCTCCAATCAGAGAGGGGAAAAAAGAGACAGAAAAGAGAGACAGAGAGAGAGAGAGAAATACATGGATTACACCGGTTTCCAAGGCAACAGGCGATGGAGGAGCGTCTAAAGGCTGTTTGATAGTCTTGGCAGAAGGATCGTTCGTCCTGGAGCTCTGAAGACGCCGGACTTCATCATAACCAACACGGCTAATCCTGTCAGACTCACTCGTTACGCGCGTGCAAGAAAAGTTCGCTTCTTGTAGCGCGTCACTGTTCTGTAATTACTCTTTCATTTTGCTGGATCCAGCTATTAGCCTAACAAAAGAAGGCTGCGATGATGCTATCGCGCTACGTTCGGCCGCCCTCGGCAGTCAGCGATCCGTCAGATCAATTGGACAGCGCGCTGATTCCCTAAATTAAGTTCATTACGGCTTCCGCGGAAAAGCAATCTATAAGCGCGCTGTAGAGTCGCCTAACCACGCCGGGATAAATCAAGGACTCTGAAATAACACCACGGCGCGCTTCTCTAAGGTCCTCTGGGCATCGGGCGCTAATGACTAACCGGCTAACTTGTCACTGTCGTCTCGGTCGTGATGTCCTGTGTCTGAAATCGCATCACAGGGTGCACATACGTTCTAAGGTGAAAGCTGACCTTGTACACGGATCACCGAGGCCACGTGGCTCGGACGTGTCCCTCAGCACCTGAGATAAAACCCGTTCTGCTCAGGAAGCTGCTGATTTTTATTTTCAATTTAAATAAATGCATCTTCCATTCCCGTACTTCTGGTCGTTAGACCATTTCGTAGCCAGGTTTTTTCTTGTAACTTGGTTATGCAGCATTCCAGTTGCCTCAGAAGTCAAATTTCGAAGCTGGGAATGACGTCACGCCCGACTTAACCGCGTTTCATTTGTACAGGTTGGAAAACCAATATGGAGCCTCCAGGAAAACCGCTATCACACCTGTTCTTTTTTCTTTTTTGCTGGTGTTTTAACCTGAATCTAATCAAAATCTATCCCTAGTAATGTGATCTCACCCTATTAAACATAAGCTTCAGGTTTTAAACTGGACTTTCAGCTTCTTTTTAGGACTTTTCTTTAAATGAGGCGCGGTGGGGGAACCCAGGGTCACTCACTCCCGGGAAGCCGTTACACATTAATAAGCATTAACACCACCTGAAAACAACACGTTACGCGGTATATAGCGCATCAGAACCCTGTATCAAAAACTCGAACAGGGCTGTGTGGACGACGGATTAGATGACACGGAAACACGCAGAAGTTTAACAAACAGGATAAAACTCCAGCTTTCGCTTCCTGTTCAGGCAGGGGGCGGCCATTTTGGATTTTTAACTCCGACTTTCCAAGCCGGAAATCAAACTGCAGGGGGCGTTCCAGTTGGGATTTCTGACTCGGAAGTCGAGATATCCAAACAAACAAATGGAACGCAGCGTTAGCAAAGCGTCTTATGTGTGTTTTTAGATTTCCATAGCTCACTTTATTTTTTTCCCTCAACCTCCAGCAAACGTTCCACCTGTAACTCTATGAGAATTCGTTGATAAAGTGCTCCTTCTAACATAACATTTCTTGGTCCTAGATGAGCTTCCAACTGACCAAATCAGGTGACAAGAAAATCCAACATGGTCGCCAAAGCGCAAGTGAAAAGCCTTGTTAGTGAGTGAATATGACATATTTGATGACTTTCATTGCTGAAAGTAAACATAACACCGTGTGTACATGTGGGACCTGTACGTGACGTGGTGCGACGTCCCACTTTAACACTCACGTCACACAAGCAGCTCAGATTCTTGTAATTTTCTGCCTCCAGGCCTACACCCAAGACAAACAACCTCCTCGTTAACACCAGACTTCACCAATCTTTAATCTTTAAAGCTTCTCATCTAGAAAGCATGCTAGGCTAGTTAATTAGTTAGCCGACACTGGGAGTGCTGATCGCTTTATTATTCATTAAATCATATTCTTAATCCATCACTAGTTGGAGTTGAAGGTGATGAACCATCCTGAATGATGGTGAATAAAGAGATGTCACGTCGCTTTTCCCAGGTTCCCCCAGGATCAGGAGTGTCTGCGTTTCTGTCTCATGTGACGACTCCTGAACACGGTGCCCGGATGAGCTGAAGTTTCTGTTTCTGTAAGGTTTCCTGAGATGAGGAGCTCTGAGTGATGTGACTGCACGGTGGAGCGCAGGTGTGATCTCATCAAGGATGACGATTCGGACGAGTTCGCCGCAGTTGCGCCGTGTTAGGTCGGAAGCAAGCGGCAAGTTGGTCATTTACGATCCGGGATTCGTTTAATCAGAAGATAAAATGGTGACTTTGGGGGGGGGGCAGGAAATAAAACGCTGATATTTAATTACCTGTGGAGCATAATCCTAATTAAAGAGGATTCCCTTTCTACGTGGGGACGTGAGCAGCGAAAGCGAGAGATGACATGATAAACGGAGACAAGGCCAGTGCCGGAAGGACGCCCGGGACGGAGGATGAGTCAGTCACTATGTGTGTGTGTGTGTGTGTGTGTGTAACACAGGGCAGCCAGATCGAGTCCCGCTGAGATGCAGTCCTTCTAAATCACACACTCACAAGCCTCCATGGTCTCGCTTGGCGTGCATGAAGCATGTTTGTTCTGACACACTCGCCGCATGCTGCGATTATACCCAAGCAATATGGCCTCCCCCACGAGCTCAGCATACGGCCCAGAGCCCCGAGGAGCCACTTCCTCCGCCGCCTTCCTGACTCAGACGCAGGTTTCCCTGACTCGTGACTTCACGTGGGGGATTATACATAACTATATACATCTGAGGAGCTATTTATTTATTTATTTATTTATTTATTTATTTATTTGGTGCATACTTTAGTTTTCAACTGTCAGGCAAAAATATCACAGAGGACGTCTAGGGTGGCTCGACTGACCTCGCCGTTGCATAACGCACTGGGTTATTACAATGTGTGTGTGTGTGTGTGTGTGTTTGTGCACGCGTGTGTGTGGGTGAAGCAGTAATAATGCTGAGTACAGGGTCTGTGAAAGACCGGCCTAATGATACACTGGCGCGGGTTCTGCTGAGCTAATGTGCTCCGAATCCCCATGACAAAAGATAAAAATAAAACACTAGCGCTTTCGGGTGCAGAGGCAGTGAGCCCTGGTCACTTCCGCCCCAAGAATAAACATTTTATTTAT
>JAQMCW010000005.1:18875488-18885530 GCA_030068335.1 Chrysichthys cranchii
CTATCTGTCTGTCACTCTCTCGTTCTCTCTATCTGTCTGTCACTCTCTCGTTCTCTCTGTCTGTCTGTCACTCTCTCTGTCTGTCTTCCACTCTCTCATTCTCTCGGCCTGTCTGTCACTCTCTCACTCTCTGTCTGTCTGTCACTCTCTCAGTCTGTCTGTCACTCTCTCACTCTCTGTCTGTCTGCCACTCTCTCACTCTCTCTGTCTGTCTTCCACTCTCTCTCTCTCTCTCTCTCTCCATTTCTCCGGTTCAGCAGTGCTTTACTGCCATGAATGAATACATGTGACATTAATGCCACAGCAAGTAAATGAATGAACAAACTCTCTCTCTCTCTCCCCATTTGTCCGGATCAGCAGTGCTTTATGGGCATGAATGTTACATGTGACATTAATGCCAACGCAAGTAAACGAATTCTCTCTGTTTGGCTCTCTCTCTCAGTCTCTCTCTCTTGCTCTGTTTCTCCCCCTGTCTCTTTCTCTATCTGTCACTCTGTCCCTCTCTCTGCCTTCTTCTCCCTTGCCGTCTCTCCCTGTCATTCCCTCCCTCTGTATCTCTCTGTCTCCCCGTCTTCCTCTCCCTTTATTTCTCCCTGTCTGTCTCTGTCCGTCTCTCTGTGTCTTTCACTTTAAGTCTTTATGTCTGTTTGTCTTGGTGTCTTTCTCTGGGTGTGTGTGTGTGTGTCTGTATGTCTCACTCCCTCACTGTCTTCTCTCTCTCTCTTTCTCTCTCTCTCTCTCTGATAAACACCAGTCACGGAATGTCGGAGTGGATTGTTGGGAATCGCAATTCCGAGTGGACCTGTGCGTGGAATACGATGCTTTGTCCGACTCTCTCTGAATCGCGTGTGCCGAGCTCGAGGTATTTTTGAGCAGCGTCTTGTTTCTCTCGATCTGAATGAGGTGCGAGGGGACGGCGGCTTAAAGTGAACGCAGGTGGGATCTTGATGAGGGCTTGGCATAGTGAGGGTTGCCCTTCCATCTCGCGCCGCTTCTCCGCACTCCTTGGCCCCTCGGTTCCCCGAGCTCAATCCCAGACGCCATTGGATGGATGTATGGATGGGTGAATAGAGGGCAGGGCTCCAGAGTTCGAATAACTTCCTCATGTTTTCGCACTAGCTCTCGTTTAGGTTAATGATCAGAGCTAGGTGCAGGACCACGAGGGAATGAAATGCAAATGCTTTTACACATTAACTCTCCTACGCCATATTTTAGCCAGGATGAGAGATGAAGTCTTCCCTGAGAGCAAGCCAATTGGATTGACTTTACATAACCTGAACCCTATCAGGCTTTTTATCCATTAATAGTAACATTAGCAGGGTGTGAAACAGCCAGACTCTGGCACTGATCTCATTATGAAATGAACACCGGTGTGTATTATAAACGCGCTTCGCGTATACATTTCCTCATCTCCAAGATCTTATTGCTTCTACAGCTTCAGTTACCAACTTACACACGGATCCTGACCTGGCGCTCACTACACGTGATCTCACGCCAATGACACACGCCGGGACCTTTACCTTTTCGGACGTGATCGGGACCTTTGTGTTTTTTTCATAAAGTGATAAAGTGCGTTTTTCCCCCCATCTGTTTTAAAGAACGTGATAAAGTGCATCACTGAACCAAAAACGAGAGAGAATAAATGGAACCTGGTGAGGGAACGAGCGCTTATAGGTGCTATAATAAAAACTGAGAACAGGAACTAGCTTCTGCAACGTTCCATGTAACTATAAACGGACAATAAGTAAGACGCGTCAGTTTTATTGTTGCGGTACGAGACGAATAAAACACTTGATTGGGATGTGCTGTTATGGGTCAGTGATCAGCGTTAGGGTGGTAAGAGTGACTCGGATTCATCACACCACCTCACTGTTGATTAATCTCCATTCACAGCACTCCTCATTTACAGGAAGTTTAAAGTTCACTTGTCTGAATTAAAAAAACGTCCCAGATGCCTTTGAGGTACCGACGCTCGGGCCGGTGAAACCTGGCTAAGAAACAAGCGACTAATGAACCACCGAGTTAATTTGGATCCCAGCGGGTCGGCTTTTCTAATCTTCAGGACATGAAGAACAGAAGACGCGACCATGTGGATGCAGAATTCCTGGCCGCGTCCCTGAATGTTTTAATAAGCTCCCCTAATCTTCGCTTGCTGACCTCTCGAACCCGCACAAAGCCGCCCCGGATTACGATCCAGAAATCGCTCAGATACGATAAAGCAGATTATAGTGAGCGTCGCACCTTAGACCCAAGGGCTCATTATGATGCGATAAAGTCTGCAACCGTGTGAATTTTCCCTTTAGACGCCATTAAGCTCCATTACAGCTCGTTTGTGCTGTTTGAGATGCAGGTTCTCATCCGCGCTCTCTTCCCAGCTCGCCGTTGCCTAGGAGTGCAGGCGCAGGCTGGCTGCCGCGGCAACCGTGTCGTCACGGTTACCCAGAGGCGCCCGGGCGTCCGTTTCCCTAGCAACGGTGCCGGCTGGGTCGGGGTGACAGGCTCCGTTAATTCTTGCACCCGTGAACCCCGGGGGAGCTCCGCCATTTGTCCTCGTTCCCGCTGGTCTTTGACATCGTATTAAGAGTATTATTTTTGCACCGAGCTTTGAGTTATTACCCCCATTTTTCCCCCCTCATTCTGCCATCATTTATCGAGGCTACGTGGCATAAAGTGGTACAAATTGAACACAGAACCTTCGCCGGGATGGCGTAATGGCTTTCCCGTGCCTGCGGATTTCCGCGCGGAACTGTCGCTCGTTTCCGGTTCTTGTGTGTGTGTGTCTCTCTCTCTCTCTCTCTCTGCGGAGGATGATCATGCCTCCGAGGGCGAGAGCTGAGCCGCGAGGTGAGGTCACGCTCGCTCTGAGATAACACCTGACCTCCGTGCGACCTTTACCCGGTTTTCTTGTCCGCCCCGGGCGCGCGATAACTGCGTGATGCTAACACGCTGTGTAAAGCCAGAGGCGGAGTGGACATGAGGGGACGACGGAGACTCTGAGCTCGGCTTCGGCACATATGAAGTGGATGAGAGGGATGGGGCTGCTAGGTAACTGTGTGTGTGTGTGTAATGAGTTTCGCAGCACATTGCGTGTCTTTATCCCTCCCTGCAGGATGGCTGATATTCCGTCTCGTTTGACTGTCCCACGGTCTGGACCAAGCGCTGGAGCTGAGCTTCGTGCTGCGCCGTTTCAGGAAACTAATCAGTGACGGAGCGGTGTGACGAAGCTGGGTTTCGGTTACCAGTATCACAAAGCTGATGACTGTCGTCTAACAGCCCGTCCGGGTGCATGCCTCTAGCACAGTTCACCGTTTTATTTATTAATGAATGACGCATGCGTGCCCTGAAACTGGAGACTCCTTCCATGTTAAAATGTTAAATAAACGCCTCCTTGTCGACGCCTGCACCCCTTTTGTGTTCGCCTATCGATGGTTACATCGCACGAGGCTCTATGACCGAGCGGTTCCTATAGAAACGAGCGGGAACAGAAAACGACTTGACGCCTCCTGACCGATCACGTTCCGGAAAAAAACAGGGTGTATGTTTGTGGGAATGGAACGCGCACACATTATCGATAGAGGGGTGACTGGGGTGTGCTGGATTCTGAGTGTGAAAACTCCATAGCACACACACACACACACACACACACACACACTCTCTCTTTTCATGGACATTTCTGTTCTCTCACAAATCTGACCCTGTGGGGTATTTTTTTTTTTTATCTTTGTTGTAAACGAGCTCTCTGATTCGGAGATTGAGACAGGCTCAACCAGGCAGCCGGACCGGGCTAAGCTCTAACATTTCGCTGAAGGTCAGTGAGCAAAGTGTGATGTGAAATCCAACGGCTTTATCTTTTCCTTTTTCTTTTTTTATTCCTCCCCCGAAGTAGCCTGCTTTCCGCGAGCGCTGCAGCTCGGCTAGCGCTCGGCTAATACACCTAGCCAGCCGTGCATGAGAACGGAAACTAATGTAATCCCAGGGTTACAGAGGTGCAGCCAAGCCGGTCTCCTCCAGGAAAGACGCCAAACTGTCTGTGTGTGTGTGTGTGTGTGTGTGTGTGTGTGTGTGTGTGTGTTTCAAGAAGCCCAGATACTCTCACAGACGCACAAAGGTGGAACGGTGTTGTGCGGATGCGCGGATCAGGGCCTGGGGAGAACACTCAGGAGACGCGGAATTAAATTTAGCCGGGGATGAGCGGCGAGGGAAACCCGGTTAGGAGCCGAATCCATGGTTACACACCCTCCGGGGGGGAAAGGGCACTTAATGAAAATGAAGACGCTGCTCCTCGCTCGCTCGATTCATCAGAATGTGAATGTGGACTTTCTGAATGAGCGTTTATCAAACCTGCATGTCTTTCTTCTCTCGAGGACCTTCCTTTCTTTTTTTCGAGCAGGTGAGCGCGGGGCAGCTGCTTTCCCTCAGACAGGGGGTTTAAAGGAGCACAAAATGTGTCGGGGTGTGACGCGTTTCGTTAAAAAAAAAAACTGCCGCGGCGTCGCACAACGATGACGATGACGATGACACAATTAATAGTGTTGCGCGCAGGTGTGACGGCGTCGCCGCTGCACTGCGCAAGATTACTGGTTCACTGGTTGTGAGGCGTCAGAGAACAACAGAGAGAGAGAGAGAGGGAGAGAGAGAGGGAGAGATAGAGGGAGAGAGGGCGCAAAGGCTTCTGCGTAGCTAGAATTGTGATGGAGACAAGCGTTCGGCTGAACGAGTTCTCATTATGTAATCACTCGATCGATGAGCAAAATACTAGCAGAAATTTGCTAATTGATTTTCTTTGGCTTGACACTAAATAACATCTCACTTAGTGAGGGGAGTTTGATGCACGCCACGTTCCATACGCAGATATTTATTATCTAACCCCTTCTCTCCTCAGGAGGTTTGGTTGGCAGCAAGAAAAGATCTCAACTCTCACCAGAAGGGCATCTAGACATAGTTTCACTTTTCACAGGGATCCAGGATGGGGGCTGGAAAAAAAAATTGGCCTTTACACACACACACACACACACACACACACACACACACAGAGAGAGAGAGAGAGAGAGAGAGAGAGAGCTCCTGATAATTTGCTGTTCATTAAATAAAAAAATTCTCCTAAAGGCAAAAAAGTGGTGTTCGTTATAAGCAGTAGTAAAGTCAACGTTTTAGTGGTTAAATTTCAAACGCTGTTTGTTTGCTTTTTTAAATACATACAGCACATCCTAGGCACTCTACTCTATTTACCAAGCATGCACAGATGTCTCAAAAGTAAAAATGTTTATTTCTAGAAACTTCCTCTTAGCTGCTCGGCCGTAGTCGACAAGTTGATGGAGATCCGTCACAGAAGTGGTCCGACTCGCTTGGGGTCGCTCTGCGACATCAGCGGCCTTACAACGGGGATTTATTTTTTTTAATCAACAATCCGCTCGACGGTCTGAAGACCCCTGTCCGAGGGCCCAGGTCGACCTGAGCGGGATGCTGGTGATTCCTTTCCTTTGCTTTTGAATTGTCCGATCACTCTGTTGACTGGAACAAGAGGAATCCCAAGGTTTTGTACAATCATACGCATGGATAAAACCTAATGGGGGGGGGGTGTATTTACTTTTGAGATGTCTGCGTACATTGTAAATATTCTGGAGGAGCTTAAATATAAGTATCAGTATTTCAACATCAAAATGAATGAGCACTGAGCATGCTGTATGCTCCATCACGTCGCCGCTGACTTTTCAGAAAGACAGCGAGTGACATCACGCCAGAAACCCAACACGGACGCCGCGGTGCCGGGAGAAAAACCCCCAAAAAACAGTCATATCAGTGAGCACATCTGAGCAGATTTACGATGTGTCACATCAGAGCTATTTCACCTCACACTCCAATCGATCTAAGCTAATTATCTAGTCCAGTCGAAAGGCCGTGTTGTTGTTGTGATTACTGCATTCGCCGCTAAACTGCTTTTATTCCACATCAGAACAAAACTCGCTCCGAAGCGAAAGAGAAAAAACGAAAGGAAAACAAGTAGATCTCGATGCCAACAGAATCTGTGTAAATGACCGCCGAAAACAGGTCTGGTTCCAATTTATGCGCCTGAAATACTCTTAAAATACAAGAGGGAGAATCAAAAGGTAAAGGCAAAATCCATTTGCTGGCTTTAACAGAAGTAACCTGAACACACGACTTTTCCACACAGTCCCCATGCGAGACGACGCGTTTGTCGTATGGTTCATCTAGCTCCTGGATTCCTGCAGAGATTGTACCCCACCTCTCTCTCACCCAAAGTCAGCAGGGATTGGTTCCAGCTTCCCCCCATGACAGACGATGAGTGAGTGAGTGATTTACATGGAGCTACTATGTAGAAGGTGGAAAGTCGCTAGCTAGTAAAGATACCCAGTCATGGCGTTATTAATAAATCGTTCGTATTGGGATTTTACATGTGACCATAACGTAACGGCACCAGAGTTCCAGGTTTGCTGCGCTGCTCCGTTACGAGCCCTGATGACGTACATGCAGTATAAGACACTTGCAGGCTTACGGATCCATAAACGCCCCGGCTGAACGATGAGCCTCCCACAGTGGAGACCGATGCCATCACGTGGAGCAGGGAGACGTGATGTAGGGAGGGTCGGAGAGATGTGAAAGCGAGCGAGCGAAAGAGAGAAGCGCGCCTGTGGGTTCCTGTGCTCACGAAGCGTGACGTGTGGAGCTGATTCGCTGCTCGGAGCGCAGGGAGAAATCCGGCTAGATGAGCTCGCCGAGTGGAGTCTTAATCTTTAATCAGTGCTGCTGGATCAGTAGCGCTCGTTCACGCACCACTGATAATGCCACCTCCTGTCCCGCCATATCTACCACCGAGCACACGCCGAGCCTGTTTTCGGTGTCCTCTGCTAATCACACGCACACTTTTACAGACGCGCACACACACACACGACTCCCGTCTTCCTATATAATAATCACTCTGCCCTTCTTATACGCAAACCGGGGCGCGTCATTAAGAGGTCGAAAACGCCCGGGAGGTTGGCCTTGGTCGAGGTAAAAGCTCGTTCATCAGCCAGCTGTCCTGTAATCCGTGTGATGCAATGAAACAAATCTCAAGGTCCGGGCACGCTCGCTCGCCGCTTTTAAACCGCGCATAAAGCCGAGCGACCTCATTTCCCCGACCGTGACAGCGGGCGAGGATGAAATATCGCTGGTGAATGCGAGAGACGCTGTTTCAACATTTCGTGTCATTCATGCGCTAGCTGAATGGGCATTCACACACACACACACACACACACACACACATTCACTCGTTATTTTTCTCTCACAAGAATGTGTGTAAAAAAAAAACAACATGGTGGCTCTATTCTCGTTAATAAGAACACCAAATATAGCTACTTCCCGCACGACTCCGTTACATTCCACAGATCCAAACACACACACACACACACACACACACACACACTAAACTGGATAATTAAATTGCTATCCATTGCTTTTGACTAGCGGATAAGGTTAAACGGTTGCAAATGAGTTACTCTGAAACTGACTAGCGTGTGCGCGGAGGTGAGCGCGGTTAAACTGGAAATCCTTACATAAGCAGTTTTTCATGTGCAAATTGCTTGCAAATGCCATGGCGTGCCGTGCAGGGCGGAGGTTCACGTATCCCATGTGGAAACGGCACCGGACTCTGCGGATAAGCAGGAGCGTGAGCACGAGGCGTCCCTGAACGTCCTGACAAGCCGGAAATGCCGGGTCGGGTTTGCTGCCGAATTAAATTAGAGTTCGTGAATCCCGGTTGTATCGTCAGTGGCACGGTTCTGCTCCTGCACTAAAAACTCCCTGCAATGATCATGTGCTTATTATACTACTTATAGTTAAAGATGTCTCTTAATATATAAATATGTAAAAGATATATAATAATAGGAAGAATAATGTTTGCAAATGCAACGAGTAATTCCTGAAATAAGAGCGTTTGAGGACGTGAGACGTGTTTGTCCTGCTGCCTAATCACGTGCCTCACAGGAGTGTGATAAGCGTAAAATAAAAGGTTTATTCTGTGGAATCTTCACATATACAACGAGTGAAGCTGTAAAAGGCGCATGTGACGCTTCATGACGGTGTTAGAAACGTTTAAGGATACAGACGATACAGATGACCAGTCTTATATCGTCGCTGTCTCTGTGATCTGTTTATTCACCCACTGAAAGCAGAGATGTGACTCGTGAAGTCCTGTATATAGGCCATGGCAGAAAGGTGAAGTGAAGACGTGTACGCTAGGTCACATGACTCACGTCCCACAGATTAAACCCAAGAGCCGTGGTGTGCGCTAAGACCTTAAAGGGAGGATGAGCTGTCCTTGATATCATAACATTACAATATATGGACATCACACACACACACACACACACACACACACACACACACACACATACCCACTCTCTCTCTCTTTCAGAAAGAAGCGAGGTGCAGATGGAGATCCGAGAAGTACTTTTCACTTAAAGCATGCCTAATCTGTGCGAGATGTTTATACAGTCTTGTCTCTGTGCCATACGATCCCACAATCCTCCTCCGACACAGTTACCTAGCAACGCTGAAGCTTGGTCTCCGGCTGAGGGCCGACATTGTGCAGCTGGGGAGGGTTGTTGTTTTTTTTTTTCATCATCATCATCATCATCGGCGGCTACTTTTATTTGATCTGGACAGATTAAACAGCTATGAGGCATGCTGGACTTGCACAGACATTCACACACACACACACACACACATAAACACACACCTGCACACAGACAGAGGACAGAATTGTTGTGGACAGGAACAAGAAGACATGGTGCTCTTGGGAGGCTCCGTGCTGCATGTCGTTCCTGTCCTCCGATGGACGTGTCTGGGATCGCCTGCGGTTGGCAGATGCTGTCCCGGCCAAGTGAGGGCTGATTTTACAGGGGATAAGAGCTCTGGTCTTGGCACAGCGAGACGAGCTGCTTGGAGACTAATTGCAGCCTGTAATCTGTACTGATTACTGGTGGAGGGGACGCCAGGTGTGCGCGCACACACACACACACACACACACACACACACCTCAGCACGGTCCGACACGGCTGCAGAACGCCTGGACAAACAAAGGCATGAGATAACAACTCACACACATGACCCATCATGCTTTATATCTTTTCTTTTCTTTTTAAAAACGTAAACCAACACGCTGAGCTCGCCTCGCCGCCTGTTTGCACCGCGACAACTTTTCATCCTAGCAACCGCCATGCGAGTTAGAGACGGATCTAATCCCGGATGCGGCCCTGTGTGACAAACAATTTACAGATTTACAGTTAAAAAAACTCACACGACCTTAAGGGAGCGCCGCAGGTCCGTGACACCTACAACAAACACAAACGGAATCACTGATGTTTTCTGTACGCTCGTGGCTCATTTGTTCAACGTTGCTCACGTGAGCTTGACGTTTTCCGCCGAACGACTTAAAAGTCCAATATGTAGGATTTCAGGGGGGATCTATTAGCAGAAATGAAACGGAATGTTCAGACGTGTGTGTTCATTGGTGTATAATTACCGGTAACTACGACTCGTAGTGTTTTTTTGGAAGTTCCCAACGAGCCCTTTATATCTCCACAGGGGGCGGGTCCACCTCTACGGAGCCACCATACTGCGCCCCTACAGTAGCCCAGAACGCACAAGGCCCTAGAGAGCGGCTTTTGGGTTTCATGAATCCGGAAGAAGAAGAAGAAGGAAGATGAGGAAGAAGAAAGAAAAGGAATCGGTGTTTGCTGGAGCTGGAGAACAAGTTTGAGAAGGCAAACTTGAAACAAAATGGAGGATCATATTTATTATCTAGGACAGAAAAAGTAAGGGAGTGTGAAACTAAGTATGGTGATCCCTGTACCCACGAGCCTAACTGGTTTGAGGACACAGCTCGTGGGTACAAACAAATTTTTCCCATAAGGAATAATAGGAAAGGGATTCATTGGTTTTCCGGGACCAAAATACCTCCATACAAAACATTTATCGGCATAATAATTCAGCTTTTAGTGACAATATAAGTAGTATTGATCGAGAATATCATATTTTTCGG
>JAQMCW010000005.1:18929486-18940459 GCA_030068335.1 Chrysichthys cranchii
TCCTGGATTCCTGCAGAGAAGAAGTTTTTCTTCTGCTCCCGAAGCCAGGTGAGCCCCGCTTCCTCTACTTCATCATCAGAGGTGAATCTGCGACCGCGCAGCGCCTCCTTCAGGGGTCCGAAGATGTGATAACGGCTCGGCACCAGATCTGGGAGGACGTGGGGGACGTCGGAACCCGATCCGGCGTACTGTCTCTACTGTCCCTGCTGCTGTATGAGGACGTGGATGGTCATGGTGCAGTGAGACTGTTTTGGACAGCGTTCCTCTTCTTTTGCTGCGAATTGCAGGTTGAAGTTCATTTCTCAGCAATGCGCAGGAATTTTACACTGTTCAGTGTTTGTCCCTGCGCTTGGAAATGCACCAGAACAGGAACCTTCATGTCCCTAAAGGATGTTAAGATGATTTTCTTGAGGGAGGACGGACTTTTGAATTTCTTCTTCGCTGGAGAAGATGGATGTCTCCACTCCATGCGTCGTCTTTTGCACTCCGGGTTATCACTGCGTAATTTCAAACTTGCCTTTAGTTTTAGATTCTCCCTTGTTTATATATAGTGTATATATGTACAGGTCAAAAGCTTCAGATCCCATCAATCATCAGAACTGACTGTGGCATGCTGTTGGTTAGAGTGTTCCAGAAACTGCAAAACTTCCCATAACTACATGTCATAACAAATCTCACAATCCAAAAGTGTTTCGAGTTTTAATGTTTAAGATTTCATTTCATTTCAGCCTTTCTGCTTAAATGACCCTTGTCTCACTAAAAGCTCAGAATGAATGATCTAACATATGGCATACTTTTTTACTCTTTTTTTTTTTTTTCACCTGCATAATAATTTTCTATACAAATAAACAAAAAAAGGGGGGGAATCAGGTCACTTTATACCTAAATGTAATTTGTGTTCAATTGGGCACACCAGTGAATCACAACACATCTGTATTTTTTCCGCTGTTTTCAGTTGCTTTTATACATGCAAATCATGACCTGATCGCTTGTTAATAGCAATCTTGACTTTGGACGTTTCATTTTTTATTTCTTTCATGGCTAATTTTCAGATGCTATCCGGTTAGCCATGGTATTTTAGATTTATCTTAATCTTTTTTAAGTCAACATTTGCATGTGTATTTCCAGAACAAGCCCCGTGATCTACCCTACCGTACGTAGTCATCACTTGGAGTGAGAAACTATTTGTAGGCAGAACTGTATGTGCGTCTCATGAATTGATTCATTTATGCCAAAGTGCTTCAGCGTGATTTGGTTAATAAACCAATGAAACAGAGTGTAATACTCCAAATGTTCACTTTGTCTGCAGCAATTATATTATTATAGACTCATTAAATCACGTATATTTTAAAATATTCTACTTATAAAGGAAATTGCCATCCCTAATACTACTACTACTGTTAATAATACTACTACTACTACTACTAATAATGCATAGCATCCTTTTCCCCCCCCATGAATCCGTTCCCTTTTTGCAGCATGCTTGCAGAGCCAGGAGGGAATAGCCTAATTCTTAAACATCCTGGAAGACTGGACAGAAAAAAATACAAAATGAAACAAAGCTGCACATCTCTGGAGACCGAACGAGCCAAACAGGCAAACGCACAGCCGGCCAAGCCTGCACGAGCGCTCCCACACGTCGGAATAAACGACCGAACTTCGCGCTGATACAAAGACAGTCAGCTCTGATCTTTCCACATGATGCAAAGACGACACAACACGCAGGAATGCTGGAGGCAGAACGTGGCGTCGTGCCGTAGTGACACCATCCCAGCACGAAGCCACAAACGCGTAGCTTGCACTTATAAATTAGAATGTGCTTACGGGGAGGAAAGATTGATGACTACGCCGCGCACTTCTCATGACTCTACGACTCTCGCGCTTAGTTAATAAGGGACTGCAGCGACTTTTCACATCTGCACGCGTCCTAGATACTGAGGAGGCAGGTTTTTAAAGGGAATTAAAAGAGACATCTGGGAGACATCCTCGAGTACCTCGTGGGCTAAACGAAGGATCCGGCGCCGTGTAGGCCGGGGCTCGGAGGTGGTAAACGGATTATGAGACTGGCGAAACGTACCACAAGAATGCTTGGTGTTTGTTCCAAGGCTTTGGATCAGACTGCACATCAACGTCTGCCGCTTTCTTTGGACTCTCTCTTAAGTCGCAGGATGGGAAGCCACCGGCTCTGTGATTTTCTGTGATCATGTTTTCATAATAACTCCTGGTTTTATTACGGAGACACCGATATTCGGTCGTCGGATGTTCCGGGGGATCCGTTGTTTATGCTACTTGACTGTTTATCCCACTTTAAAAGACGAGAGAAAGAAGTAGAAGAAGCGCTTTACAAAAAGCCAGACTCATCATCAGATTTGCTCGGGGTTTAATCAGTGTAATGAGAGAGCGTGAGTGAGACAGTCTTTTCTGTAGGCTTTTCAGACCGACTCGTTCCTCCTCCTTTGCCTATTGACACGCCGGGCTCTATTCAAACACTCGGCTTCTTTAGCTTCTCACAGCACTTCTTCTCGAGCCTCATCAACAAAGCCCCTTTAATGGCGTGCGCGTCTCCGCGCTGTCAAGCCACGCCATTCACCTATACAAACCGTACGGGACGTACAACGAGCATTGATACGAACCAGCGGTACTGAATGGTACCGTGCCAGTATTGTTCTTTGTCTGGCTCGGAAAACACAGGACACAAAGGAGGCGAAATCTAGACTGCCGGAGTAATCAATCTTATTTTCTGTCCCTGGAGGGACACCACCTGCTGCTTCATGCCAAGCGGCAGAATATCTGGGAAAGCAGGGCGCATTCCTGAAAACCAGGGCGGCTCGGGGGTTCTGTTCATTTGCGTAATTTTGAATAAACGTGTGGATTTAAGGTTGAATAAGGGCTGTCGGAATACCCACAATACTAGGGTATAAATCAGGAAAAAGAATCAACGCCTTGGTGGTGTGACGAAGCAGGGTTTTGATTCAGAAAAGCTCATCGTCGTATGTTTTTAATCCGCTCATAGATGCACATAATGCTGTTGAACGTCCACGAATTAAGTTATCAATTACGTTATAGCATCCATAAACAGTCGTACCCTCACCGGGCTCTTTTTTATCCTCTCTTGAAGATAATGAGACAAAAATCGCAGCTTGTCAGGAATATCATTCCATGTCTGAAAAGTTCCACAGCGCAGACACTGGAGATTCCTTACGAAACTTAAAAAAAAAAGAAATGTCTACAGATATGATCCATGAACCGTAACGTTTTCTAACTTCAGCTAACCTGGGACGTTGGGTCTTTCGGACGTGGAGAAGACGCTATCCAAATTATACAAATGATAAATTACGGTTGTATCCATTCACATTCGATTGACTCGGTGTATGTTTTGGATTACGCTGATTCTGATTCATGGATATGCACTCGTATATATCATATCTGACGTTGTCTTTATTCAGTAGCTATAGTCACATGACCATGTTTCAGGACGTTCCCCTTATCTTTCAGGAAGAAGTGAATATCACCGACCCAAACAAATACTTGAGTAATCAAATTATTTTGGGGCCAATAGATCCGAATGCATACCTTTTGGGGGCTTTTTTTCCATACATATTTTATATGGAGCTCGTTTTAATTTTTTTAACATGATGTAATCAGTCCACTCAGAAATCCTTCAGAAGTATGCGATCTGAAAAGGAGACGGTGCGTCACATCGTGCCACTGTTTGCACTGGTATTGAATCAGAAAAACATATAAATCCCTGAACATGCAGAACAAACACAAGAGACACTGGGCAGCCATCTTGTGTATGCATAATTAAAATCGAGTTCGACGGCAGGCTTAAATCCCGTAGTGTGTGGCAGAAAATAGGACAGAATGCAACAGAAAGCGATGTGCGTCAATGACTGACCAAAGAGAGTTGAGAAAAATCCCAAAACAGGTAAGACAAAAACAAACGCGCACTGCATCTCAGATTCCACTGTCGTGTCATGGCTTCTTCTCAAATGTCCAATAAAGTGTAGCACAAGGGGCAGGATTCACTGTCAAAACGCTGACACCACTGCCGGATGGTGTATATGTCCATCATCACCACCGGTCCCCGTTAATAACCTGTGGGTACCATAAACAAAGAATAATCTACTGAAACCTGGGACAGTCCTATCACGATTCAGGACGGTCACACTGACTCGGTATGACCAGACGGTTTTGTTTCACGTTTTCCTTGTTCCCAAAACTCAATGGTTTCACAGCATTCGACTGATCGGGAGCCTAGGAGAGCCCTGAAGTCGAGAGGATAAAAAAAAAAAACAGCATAGCCTTTAGCCTTTAAATGAGTAAATCAAAGCATTAAAAGGACATTCATCATGCCTGGCAGAGTGCCATGTTCAAAATCAAGTGGAAAAGCTTTAAAAAAAAAAAAAAACACCCCAAAACACCCCAGAGGCGAGACCTGTGTTGGGCTTTTTTTTTTTTAGATGAGAAATCCAGAGCAGAAATGAGGTTCCATATGAGGAAGCCCTGCTGGGGATGAAATGACCCCCGCTATTGAGGAGGTAAGCATGGCGCCTTGGAACACTGGGGCTCGGCTGCCCGAGCCGGGCCAGCGGGCTGATGGGACATCGCTGGGGGTTCCACGCTCCTTTCATTAACGCTCCATCTCGCTCACCTGAGGGGAGCCGAAATACCAAATCAAATATAACAAGCGGGGAATCTCTGAGCGCGCCTCGCAGCCTCGCGCACGCCCCGAACGCGCACTGTTCAACACGCTTTTAGGATCCGTGCGCGCCCCGGCTGTGTTCCAGTTGCATATTGAAATCGCACACATCACAGGATTTTTCTCTCGGAAGGAAAGCGTGCTGGTCTTGTGTTCTTGCTGGATGTGGCTGAGAAGGGAAGGAGATCTCTCTTTTTTGTGCGTGTCATGAAATATGCCTCTTTGCTTTTTTACCGAGCCCCAATTTCTTTTGTCACACACGGCTGGATGAAAGCCCTTCATGTTTTAAGGAGGCCCGCTGAGAGGCGCCACACGCGATTCTGTCAGAATCAATGGAAATGCGCTGTGCTGATGGGGATTTGTGTTTTTAATTCGATCTCTCTTTGCTGTCTAGACGCCAGCTCAAAGACAGCACTGGAAATGCGCTCCTGTTGCTTTGAGCGCTCAAATATGCCACCCTACATTGCTCCAACTCTGACAGATCTCCCCCGGTACTCTACGGAAGGAAAGTCAAAAAGATACGACTTACGAGGCTGTGTAACTCTCCAACGGTCCACTAATAGACCGCAGAGTCTGGGAAATCTCATGAGGAACCCGGGAACGGGCACATCGTGTTAAACGCCGTCTCCGGGGCTGCTTTTGGCCTCTGAGGAGGGCGGCGTGCCTAATTTGCGCCGTTGTCTGCACCCGTTCGTGCCCGCGTTTCACTCCTCCTCCTTGAAAAGTCAACACATGCTGGGGAGGAAATTCAAATGTGGAGCATTGCAGTAAATGTCAGGAACAATGCCGGGCTTTGAGAGTGGAGATGATGCGAGTGCGGGGGCTGTCAAAGACGAGGACCGGCGATGAGTTCAGATGAGGGTGCCCTTCCACCCGTGGGCTTCGTGACACGACCGCGAGGAGGGCGCGCCAGAGCTCAAGAAGAACGACGACCAAGCTGATGTAAAAAAATTTTTTTTAAAAATAAATTAAATAAATAATAAAAAAACAACGAGCCGATAAATTGTTTCACAGGATGAATAAATTGCGACTCTTTATATCAGAAAATCTGTCACGATTGTTAGAAAGTATTAAACCACAATGCTGTTCAATAAATGAGGTGTTGAATTATTTATGAAATCTGTCAGGGGGGAAGAAAAAACCAACCAAACCCAGAAAGCTATTTTACTCATAACTCACTGTATATTAGAATTCTAAGGGCAGAAATTCAATTCCCTGATGCAAATTCAAACCCTGAAGTGATAGATAGCACAGACATAACAGGCAAGTTACGCTCATGTGGAGTTTAATCCGTTTAATTCATTTGACTGAAAGCATCACGGAAGCATCCAACAACAGCAACGACACCAACAATAATAATGAAAAAACTCCCGATGATTGGACGAGCGCTGCACCAGTTGGGAGCTGTCAGTTCCAAATCTTCCTTGCCCTGGGAGAGTGGGTGTTAACTTCATTCCCTGGACATATTAGAGCAGTGATTTGTGCCTGTTCGTTTTCCCTTTTGTTTCTGTTTACACCCACAAAAAAAAAAAAAAAAAAAAAGACACGCGATTCCTGCGGGCGCTTTGTGCGAAGAGCTGAATAAACGCCATGGAAATTCAAGCTGACTTCGACTCAAACGCTATCGAGATAATCTCTTTCCTAATCGTCTGCGCAAGCGGAGAGAAATGACTACAGAAAAGAACTCGGAGGTTCCTCTCGATGGAGCGAGCTGCTGGAGAGCCCTGGTTTCTGTTCAGATACTCCAGTCTTTCTCAGCGAGTCAAGTGTTTGATCTTGCTAATCTGACTTAATGGCGAGTGGATATATTACATTTCATTCTAATGGCTCTCCAAGAAGAAGAAAAGAGACACAGCGTTCCTTCGGGCTCGGGTCCAGCGGTATTAAAAGTCAGGGACGACGCAATCTTTAAACAGCCAGGAGAAGAAGAAGGGGGAAAAAATATCTATATTTCTGGAATGAGCGTCTGTTGGAAATCAAAGTGTCCTTGAAATCAAATGGAAGAGGAACTATTGAAAGGGTGCGGGGAGGACCTGAGGTGCCCCGGAGAGCAGCATCAAGGCCCTTGGTGTCGCAGGGAGAACATTACACATGCCCTCTGACTGGTGGCCCACAATTCTTTGTAGGACCACGTGCCATTTCTTTTTCAAGTCGAACAGAAACAGCAAACACACACACACAAACAAACACACACACACACACACACACACACACACACAGAGGAAGTCAAGGCTGCCTTAGGTTGGCACTGAGATTCAAATGAGGACAAGGTTGGTGAGAAATATGTGGACTGAATGAACATTAGACCACGGTGACCTGAGGAATTGACCAATGAAGGCAGTCAAAAGTCTGAGAAATGCCTGGGCGACGAATACCACGGTTTATTGTGGAAATTCTGAAACAAACTCAATGACTGCTCTTATGAGACGACACCAAGGTTCTCGGTATTTGTGTGCCTTTCAGAGCGTTGACAGTATCTGGCAGGTAGGACACAATGAGGCGGTATTTGGCTGCTGAAAGAATCCCTGAACGTGTTATTTAAAAAAAAAAAAAAAAGGATAAAAAGCCAGTGTGGAATAATCGTTCGTTTAATTTCTTTTATGAATGATTAAGACACTACTAAAACGGCCTCTACGCCTTTACCTACACAGAGGTCTCAAAAGTAAAGAGACAGCATGAATTTCTCTGTCTAGTTTATTTCTAGAAACTTCCTCCTAGCTGCTCGGCCGTAGTCGGCAAGTTGATGGAGATCCATAACAGAAGTACTCCGACTCACTTGGAGCCGCTCTGCAACATCAGCGGCCTTACAATGGGGATTTATTTCACCGATCCGCCCAGGTTGACCTGAGCGGGATGCTGGTGATTCCTTTCCTTTGCTTTTGAATTGTACAATCACTCTGTTGACTGGAACAAGATGAATCCCATGGTTTTGTGCAATTATACACTGGCTAAGTCCACCCTCAGACTGACCCACAGTACAAACTCCTCATTGAGAATGACACAACTCTTTGGCTTCTGGTCTTCGTCGCATGGCTAGTCACTCGAAATGATTAATAAACTGTATTCTGACATGAACAATAATCAGATATTAACATTAACGGATATTGAAGCACCAGGTGAGGTCCGCAGAGATAAAACCTAATGAGGGGCGTCTGTTTACTTTTGAGATGTCCGTGTACATCAAAAATTCCAAGGTCAGGTGGCACAACGGAAAATTGTCCACCTTTTTGTCTGGAGATCGCACAGTCCGAATCGTGGAGCCAAAATGATCCTTGTTCTCTGAGTGGAAGGGAGAGCGGTAGGGGCATACTTTCTCTCCGCTGTCAATCGCGGCAAGGCTAGACAATTGTGGGCGGATAGCACTTCCCTCCGCGTGTGTTACGCTGCACTGCGATGCAGTCTGAGTGATGCATGAGTGAAGAACGTGTTTGTGGAAGCATGTGTTGGTAGACGGTTGGTAGGAACTGGGAGAGAAAAAGCCAAGACATGCACCAAATGAACGTGCTAAATTTACTACGCCAGCCTCGCCTGGGACACGCCTACAGCGTGAAGCATGAATTATGGATTGAAAGATGATGTGAAATCACGAAATGTAGGGAAAAGAAAGCTTAAGCAGAGGCATAGGAAAGAGCTACGGATTTTTTTTTTTTTTTTAAATAAAGGAATTTTTAAGAAGACAAAAAAATGCGATAATACGGCTGATGCATTCCGATTGGTTTTTATGGAACAAAAACACAAAATAAGTCATTTCTTAATATTAAAAAAATATATTCATTTTTCTTTTGGGCACAAAAGTCCTGTTTAATCTGTTGAATTTGTTAACAAGTGAGGAAAACCGATGTTCGTGATTATGTTGCATGTGATATAGTCAGGGTTGCCAGATCTAGCCACCAAAATACACCAAACTGTCCAGCAGTGTTGAGAGATGTAGTTGCCCTACATACAGTTGCTCTTACACCAGGCTCCTAAAATGGTCTCAAACAATTGTCATAAATAAAAACGATCTATAAGGATTAATTAAAAATTAAAAAAAAAAAAAAACTATGCATACTAGTCTAGCATACTGAAGGAATACGCATCAGCTGCATTTCCTAGTTCTCCCATTTCCCCAACATTTCTTTGCACTTACTATAGGTGAAGGAGACACGTTGCTTAAATTGCATGTTTTAGGCTTAACACGGGGCTTTTCTAGCCTAATTTTCCATCAAAACCGTTGTAAACAGCTTAAAGCACCTGCCCCTGAGCTTCACACCCATCAATTACATGTAAACCTTGTAGGAAGGTCTGTTTTTCAAACAGAAATGTGAATTTACGCATTAGACCCAAATACACATCTATATTTGTGATCTAGATGTGCTGTACGGAGTTAAAAAAACAAAAAAACGTGTTCACGTTTGAACAGGAAGTCTCCGGATTCTTGTATCCTCGTATCTCCTCTCAACAGAGGTCACACCGAGAGCGGCGTTGGATCGAAGAGGACGGACGACAGCGCAATTTCCTAATAAAAAGACTTGACAAGCCAGGGTCACAATGGAGAATTAGAGCCACAAAAGGCGATGATGGATATGCTAAACATCCCAAACAAGCCCCTGGCCTCGTGTTAACCGCCGCCTTCTTCTCAAACATATTTACATTTTCAGCACAAATGGAAATTCGGATATGGCACAGAGGGGGTAAACAGGCCCAGCTAGAGAAAAACACAGCTGATTGAGCCCTTGTCTCATCTGATTACAGGTTTTATATATCAGCGACGAGAAAAGAGAGAGCGGCTAGCGCCGAGCGCTCGCGGCTCTGCCGCTCGCCGGAGCAAAAGCTGAGGGATCCTGCACTGCAATTCATTCATTAGCATGCTAATTACATCCATTCAGGAAGGAAAATATCCAGAAATACCCAGCACCGTGTCAGGCGGCAGGAGAAAGCAGGAGAGAAACCCGTCTGCGTGCCTCTGCCGAGGGCTGCCGGTGCCTCCTTCGTGTCAGATTTGGAACTCTATTAGCAACATCCAAACAGTTTTTGAGTGGGCTGGAGAATGACGGGCTAATATTTGTTAACCGCTCGGCTCTGATCATTTGACAGGATGTGATTAGCGCTCAGTGTGAATGAAGTCGGTGCACGGATGATTCCTGTCAAGTTTCCGCCGATGACTTGAGCGATTAGAACAGCATTTAAATGTCACGTTTTATTTATTTATTTATTTATTTTTAACTACGTTTTTTTTTTTTTATCCAAGCTCATCAAAACCCTCAGGAAAACCAGTTTTAAACCGGATGTAACAACAACTAAACAATAAGTAACTACAGAGCAAGACAATAATTACTACAGAAACCTTGGCCTTATTCACCAGTCGTCCGTGCGATCGTTCATGCAAGAAGTTTGGTGTTTGTGAAAATCCCGTAAATCCATGGAAAAAAACAACATTTGTATCCTAAACATGTGCAAATTTATGCATAAAAAGACTATAAAAGAGCTTTGGAGTATCTACCGAAAACACATCGTCATGCGAGTTCACTGAATCAGGGGCTAAAGAGCACCATCTCGAACATTTAGTGACGTATATATGTAGTTGGAATTAATTAAAGAATATTTTTTAAAAATTAACAAAGTGAGTCAACACAAACCCATACATTAAGACAAATTAAACCAATCATTGAATTACGACAAAAGAAATGGTCTGTCTGCGCAGAGCTTTAACCCGTAAACCCGTGAACGCCACGGAAGCCGACGGAAGATTTAGCGCTCCCGTGTAAGCCTTAATATTATATATTATAAACATTTTACCGGCATAGAAGTGAGTCAAATTAACTTCCACTTTTATTCTTTCATCCCTTACCCTGATTGTTCATTTCGTCCTCCTAGCTGTCTGAGTACATGACCTTTTATGGAGTTTTGTGGGCGTTAAATGAGGGGTCAGGGTTAGTCGGAAACGCAGGTTATCCACATGCACGCAAGTGAATTTTATTTCTGAAACTTTTTCAAATCTGGTGGAAAGTTTTTAGCTTGGTTTGACTTACGTGAACATTTACACGCAACTTTGCTAAAAGATTCAAAAATGAAGACGTACATGTTTGTAAATGTTCTCAAAACGTACTTGGACGACACTTGCCTTGCGTGATGCCTCACTCTCTCCCGCGACTCACGGAGTTCCCTTGTGTATTGGTGTACTGTACGGTGCATTACCGCCTGTTTTTTTGGTCTGCTTCAAGAGCTAATTTTAATTCAAAAGCATGTCTTCTAAACACCCAGCATGTCTCCTACAGGAAAAGACTCCTGG
>JAQMCW010000005.1:18965262-18983715 GCA_030068335.1 Chrysichthys cranchii
TTTGAAAAGAAGAGGAGATGCTACACCATGGTAACCATGCCCCTGTCCCAACTATTTTGAGACCTGTAGCAAGCATCCAATTTGAAATGATACAACTAAAATTGTAAAATTTCTCAGTTTGAAAATTTATGTTCTATTGTGAATAAAATTTTGGCTCATGTGATTTGAAAATCTTTTAGTTTTCATTTTATTCAAATTTAACGAACGTCCCAACTTTTCTGGAATTCAGGTTGTATTATTAAGTGTAACATTTAGTGTTAAGTTCTAGTCACATTGTTGCCGTTTTAATAAAATATCTGCTGAGAGACACTTCGGTCTCTACGGCACATCAATACTCTAGAAACCAAAAAAAAAAAAAACCACAACAAATGATGTGGACTACAAATATCCAACCAATCAGGACGCATCTCTACTTTAACCCCAAGAGCCTTATCTGTATGCTTGGACTGAACCACTGTCTGCACTTAGCTGTTTTGGATAAAAAGAATGAATAAATGAATAAACGTACACCTGATAAACAATCACCCGATTTCAAGACCAAATTTGTTTGTTTCCTGGTCTCAGTGTTGGGTTGGTGAGAGTGTGTTGTTTTGTCTGAGAGGGCTGATGGAAAGAAACATAATTGTACTCGAGTCTCAGAGTGCCGAGGATCTGCTTCCTGAGAGCGCAGAGTATCTGGTGTCTCCGAGCTCGTCATTCTGCCACCGTGGGCTTTGATTCGCTGGAAATAGCTCCCCTGAGGAGCTTCGAGTGCTCCCGTCCAAAGTCAGGGCTGAAAGTGGAATATGTTTAGCACGTCTGCTGAACTGATGAGGGGGCACAGCACAGCTCTGAGCTGGGGATCACAGGGATGAGAGCAAACACGGCATGGTGCATATCAATTCGCTGGACTGGCCATACCAAGGCAGTTTACCGAGATCAGCAGAAATCGCAAGTCAGATCAATAGAGTGTTGGAGGAAAACGCTGTAGTGTGATAAACACAAACTATATACGCTCTAGGTGTCGGCTAACAGGTGGCGATTTTTTCTTACGTTCTTTGCTTGACAAAATGTCGTCTCTGGCAAATTTCTGAGGTGTAAGAGAAATAAAACTCTTCAGAATGTGCTGTTATAAGACAACAATTAAGTAAATAACTACACCTGATGTTTGATTAACTGTTCAATACTGAATGAATTTCAACAAATATTTATACAATATGTCTTTAGTGGTTAAACTCAGCTCATTAGCAACATTTAGCCAACTACATGTGGCTTATTTTAGTTAGGGATACAATAAACATGGGGATTAATTCAAGTGTCCATTATTTTGACATTAAACATCAATTATTACACGTCTTAATTAATTTAAGCCTCAACTATCAAGCAATTATATAACATAACTGATATGATATGATATGATATGATCCCGGGTGGTGAGGTGATTAGCACTGTCGCTTCACAGCGAGAAGGTCCTGAGTTTGATCTGGGTGCCTTTGCATGTTCTCCCCGTGTCCATGTGGGTTTCCTCCAGGTACTCCGGTTTCCTCCCACAGTCCAACGACATGCACAAAGGGGATTAGGCTAATTGGCAACTCTAAATTGTCCGTAAGAGTCAATGTGAGTGTGAATTGTTGTCTGTTTCTATGTGTCACCCTGGGGTGGATTAGTGACCTGCCCAGGGTGTAACTCCGCCTCTCTCCCGCCCCGAAGTGGGCTGGGATTGGCTCCAGCTTCCCCCCGCGACCCTGACCAGGATTAAGCGGCAGAAGAGGGAACAAATGATATAATCACATATTGTTGATTCGGGCTGGGTTTGGCAGTTAAGGTCATGTAGAGTCAGTGCAAAGTTAATCTCTGTATGGAGTAGAGTACAGAGAGAGGGCACTGGTTCTAAAAAGTGCATCTTTAACTAAAGTTAATATTAGTAGAAAGTGTATTCTAGATCAGTGAGTTTGCCATATAAACACCATACTGAAACTGATATTGAAACCCCACACTCTACTGAGCCGGGGCTGTTACAGGTAGGTTGTTGAGCTGAAGTCAGAAAGGTGTGTGTGGTCTGCTTTGATGGAGAGGTGGGGCCTGCGTGAGAAAATGACAGGTTTTCTGGCGGTGCCAAGCACACTCCATCACCGGGCATGCTGCCACGTCGGCTCAGGATAGAGGCAGCATGCTTAAGCGTGCTTTTCCCCTCAATTTGTTCCCATTGAAGACAAGGACGGGGTGACAGCACTGACGAAGCCTTCAAACACCTCGCGCAGCTGCGGCAGGCGAGCCGAAGACAGCGGAGGGCTCGTCGGCGTTGGCGTGCTGTCAGATCCTTCACGCACAAAAAACTCAGACAGAGGTTTTAAGCTAAGTTGGCAGAGGAACAAAGGCAATCCTATCCTGGAGCTGATGGAATTATTGAGACGCGTTGCAGCGATATAAACTTTGAACTAAACGGCTTTTCTGGCAGTTGTCGCTCTAAAGCTGATCTCGTTTTTGTGCGGCGACAGTTTCTGATTAGAAAGGAAATGATCACACTGGTAACTAAGAGGAATTAAACACTTTGAGAGTTTCTGTTAACACCCTGAAGCAGTGGAATATTGTATTCCTCTTATACCACAGCAGTTAATGACTCATTAAAGTGCATTTTAATGTTAAATTAGGGGCAGCACGGTGGTGTGGTGCTTAGCACTTTTGCCTCATGATCCCCGGGGTCGACCTGGGTGCCTTTCTGTGTGGAGCTTGAGTATTCTCCCCGTATCCACGTGGGTTTCCTCCGGGTTCTCCGGTTTCCTCCCACAGTCCAAAGACATGCACAGAGGGGATTAGGCTGACTGGTGACTCTAAATGGGCCGTAGGTGTGAATGTGAGTGTGAATGGTTGTCTGTCTCTGTGTGTCGCCCTGCGCAGGATTGGTGACCTGCCCAGGGTGTAACCCCGCCTCTCTCTTGCCCAAAGTCAGCTGGGATTGGCTCCAGCTTCCTCCCACGACCCTGAACAGGATTAAGCGCAAGAAGATGAGTGTGTGAGTGAGAAATTTTAAGTTCCCCTTCTCAGTTACATTATAGAATTTATAAACAATCCTTCCTTCATCACCTCTCATGAAATGTTTTTATGTCCAACTTAAAGATACATCTTTACCACTGACTGTTACACTAGACTCCTTCCATAAATGTATAATAAATGTTGCCACGAATCGAACTACGATGTCAGTTGTTACTTATATTTGAAGGTGAGCTGCTCTTATAGAAACCTGATCAAAAAAACGAGGAAAAACACTATAAATGAGTCCTTGACAGGTACATCAGTGCCCCTGTTAAGCACCATCATGATGTTCTGCTACAACTGCATTCCTTTAAATAAAGCTAAAAAAAAAACTTGTTCGCCTGAGATAGCCACCATATTGATTAATGTTTATTTTTCTTTCTGCAAATATGTAACCTGTGCTGGCGAAATGAGTCAGAATGAGGAAATTTTCAAAAGTGAGTTATTGGTACTTCCACATTGTCCATCTAAAGACCTTCAAAATGAAGCATTGTTTGTTGAAATCGGAGAAAAAATGATCGCCTAGCAACGACCCACTTTTGTTCACATCTAATGGGGTTTGGGAACTCGCTTTCCATTGGTTCGTGAAAGCATCAATGGGAATTCCATGTGTATTATCAGGAAGTAGAGGAGCTACGCTTCACAACGATACCAAACACAGGTAGGGAGATTCCCCCGTCTCACCGCGAGCGCGCGGTGAAAAACACGAATTTATCAGGGAATAATACAAAGGACTAATTAATGAAGACATACGAATGAACATAATGAACAAAACCTTAAATCAAAGTAGTTTGGGATGTTTTTCTTGCAGTTTTATCATGGAGATCAATAAACGAGGGCTTTATGGACTCATTTTTGAGAAAATCTCAATTTTGACCGAAACCATATTTTGCCTCTTAGCTCATAATTAGCCTATGCGCATTCCGACTCATTTTGCCAGGACGGGTCACATATATGTACAACATCCTATCATAGTGGGGACGTTGTTGTTGCTGCTGTTGTTGTTTAGTAAATTCTCTTGTCACAGAGCTAAAATCCATCCACGCTCATTGCTCTCTGCTGACAAAAAGTTACTAAAAAGCCTAATCTCCAAAGTTTGGTGCAGACTCCTAATCGCCGCTCCTAAATGAGCTCATTTTCAGGTCGCTAATAATTCAAAGACAGGATGAATGAACTCTCGCGAAGTAATTTGGCCCTTCAGATGAATTTGATGGTTCACTAGCAATCTCATTTCAAATCAACACCCACCTCAAACAAGCCTTAGGACTTGTTGCTAGTCAACTGTTGTTGATACAGATTTAAAGGTACACTCAGTCATTGTGGCAGGAGGCACCTGAAGCTCTGGGGGTTCTCAAGTGAGCACAGAGTTTATTCACAAGTGCTGGAACAAACATTTCTGAAAATAAATAAATACATAAATACACACATTGATCTGGTCCTGAGATCTGGTATGAATGGCCAAGTTATAACGAGTGTGGGACGTTTCAAAGACAGGAAGAGGAAAGAGGTCCCAGAAGGGACAAAGCAAAGACGGAGCAGAGGACAACCGGGTTAATTAAAAAAGATCCCCCGGCCTTTCCGTCCAGGTTCAGTCCCTCTCACCTGACTCTCCTTCCTTCTTGCAGGGATTATTTCAGCCACACAATTAACGTAGTTACCTATACATACTTCTGCTGCAGGATGTAACATCCTGCAAACATTTCTGAAGAAGGCGGGGACGATCGGCTGAGACTGCACAACCTGTTTCGCCTCCCCGTCCTCCAACGTGCTTTCATTCCAAACGCTATTAATTTCAGATAATGACTTCATTTAGAGTGCAAAGTACTTCAAGATTTAAAAAAAAACAAACAAAAAAAAACCAAGGAAACGTCGAGTTTTGTTACAGCCTGAGTAAGCAGAGACGAGCTATTTACGGACCGTTTAGCCCAAAGGCTGAAAAGCTAAGTGTGCTTGCACCCAGAAATGTACGAGCCTGACGAAGGACGATTAAAACACACACACACATACACACGCACACAACCTATAGACGTTCGGAAAATGTACTGCTTGGTGTGTGGTTATTAATCTGCAGAGGGCAGATCAACAGCTGGAGGACAGACACAACATGCTCCATTCACCCCTCGCTCGCTTTCTGAAAAGTGAAAAGCCTCACAGATGCTCAGGATGATATCAAACTGGTTCATTAGCTAAACAAGTTAAAGCTAAAAATTTAACAAACGATTAAAAACTTATTATGTCACAAACAAAACCTGCAACCGGCGTTTTCTGTGACGATGCATTTGTTCAACAAACAAATGGAAGGTGTCTCCAGTGTCAGAGTAACAGTACACTTTTTTTAATAAGTAGCTCTTACACCAGTAACAAGTTATTTCTTACGTGCATTTCCAATGTTTTATTGCTCATAAATATAGATACAGAGCTCTCCATTGCTGTAGTAGCGCGTAAGTAACGTTAGTCTATTTTAGGACATTTATTAAAGAAAAAAAATCTCAGAAATGTGGAGCTGGGTTTCTTTTGTAGCGTTCTTCTTAGGTCCTGTCCATGCTGTCCGGCACATAGGGTGTCAGGCGGTTGACATTTCCGTAGCTAAGTGCATTCTACAGGGTGAGGTCTCTAGCCCCACGCCCAACCCTCCCCTAACTCAGGACTCGGGTACGGGTACGTGCACACACACACACACACACACACACACACACACACACACACCTATGGGCAATTCAGGGTAGCCAATCCACCTAATGTGCATGTTTTTTGGACTGTGGGAGGAAACCAGAGTACCCAGAGGAAACCCACACAGACTCCACGCAGAAAGGCGCCGGCGTCAACCCCGCAGCTTGAACCCGGGACCATCTTGCTGTGAAGCGACAGCGCTAACCACTTAACCACTGTTCCACCTTTGTATCGTTATGATGTGTTATAAACACGACCTGCCATTAATGCATCAGGATGACAATTCATAACGCCTACTACCCACACATTTAAATGTTACGTGGTTCATAAATAATTAGAATGAGGTCGTAGACTCACATGGATTTCTCCCATCTGAAATAAATGTTTCTTTAAGCTTGGATGTGTTTTTGTTTTATATATATATATATATATATATAGCCTTGGATCAAATTTAACCCTACATTGGTTGTAAATGGTAACTCGATTGACCTTGATTGTCAACATAAAAATGAAAGAAAAAAAATTGCTTCTAATATAAAGTCTTGTAATATCCTCAGATAACACACTAGGGCTGAAATTTTTACCTTTCCAAGTATTACAATTAGTGCGCGCAAAAGGGTTAACTCATTCAGAGGACAAAAACGAGAGATAGAGACACTGAGCAGGAACATACAGTGTAGATCAAAAGCTCTGAAGATCTGTCTCGTCTTCTCATATGGATCCCCTGCTGATAACTTCCTCCCCATGAGAGACACAAACTGCTCCAAAGGGACCCCTTTGAGAGAGAGAGAGACAGAGAGACACAGAGAGTGAAGCCAGGTTTATTACAGAGCTCTCCTCACAAGTGCCTGTACTTCCTTTACATGGCAGTCATCTGAAGGCACTGTGTTTAAAGGAGTAATACGTCTCCCTCTTGCCTGCAGGGTAGTCATTTTTCTCTGAGTGCTGTTATTGAGATGAAAAAGCTAGACTGCGGGGCTCTAGACAGCGTTTTTCGGGAAACGCTGAGCCTTACGCGGGGCTCCGTGGAGCTCTTTACGGTGGGCTGCCTTGACAGCGCCATGTATGAGACGGGAGACGTTTTGGGACGGAGAGTGATTAATTAACAGATATTCGTTTGGACGAGACGGTCCTGGTGCGTCATGATTCGTGATATAAACGAGATATTAGTTAACATGACAAGAACACTTTCTACCTGGAAGCTGAATGATAAAACTGAATGTGCTGTGGAATAAAATAACAAGCATCTGAGAGAGAGAGAGAGAGAGAGAGAGAGAGAGAGAGAGAGAGATGTGTAAGGATTATCTAATGACTGATAAAAGCCCATCCTTTCCTGGCCTGCGCTGCTTCTGACGTTGAGAGAATTAGGGCAGCCGTAGCCTCGGGAGGTTTAAAGGACATCACAGAGGGAAGTGGATATCACTAGCCTAATCATGTAGATTTCCAACGCATGAATATTTGAGGAAATAATGAGCTATTTTTAATTAAAAAATAAATAAATAAAAATAAAATTGTGGCGTATCTATTCAGCACGAGCGTGTTGTAGATGTTTATACCAGCATTTCGTCAAAACGAAAGAGAGAAATCTGAGTTGCTTCTTTAAAAATCCATCTCTCTCTCTCTCTCTCTGATCGCCATTCCCTCAGATACAGAGCCCATCCGTCACAGGAAAGTGTCAGCCGGGTGGTCTGGGCTCCTCTCCTTTTACCCTATCCCTCTATCTCCTCTCGTCTCCTCTGTTCCCCTCTACCCTCCTCAGTGCCAGCCCTCTATTCTCTTCTGCAGCGTGACTCAACAGCCCGCCCGTCGCTTCGCATACGTAGGAAACATGATAAATGACGTACGATGCAGTCTGTAAAATTGGATGCTGACACGATTGCCATTTGGTTCTCTCTGTTGTGCAGCGCGTTTGGATCTGAAATGAAACCGTGGCCGGGAGGTCAAAGTTGCAGGGTGTCCGTTTTTTTTCTTTGCACTGGGTACATCTCGCAGTGAATTTTTGTTCAAGGAAGAGTTTAAAAAAATATCCATCTTACACAAGCCGAGTGTTGCATCTGCGAATATTGATTCTTTAGGATTGCACGAGACTTTTCTGTACATATCTGCCTCAAACCACACCCACTTCCTGTCATCTCCAAGCAGACAGACTTTCCCATTGTGACAGTACCACTATGGACATTCGGGATAACCAGAAACACTTCCTCATCACAGCCGGATATCAATCTTTACCTTAGGCTCCGCCCACCAAAGCTGTCTGGGGACCTTAATCATATAACATTGCGCATCCTTCGTATGTTTAAACAACCCAACCCAGACCCTATAGCTGACCGGACGTCGAATACAATCTTTAAATCACTTCTTTCATTTATTTTTCCATGTTAAATCCGATTGGTCGATTAACAGCAGCCGCAGCGAATCGCAGGTTGACGCTAACGCTGCATTCGGAGGGAACTGATGCGCTCGGGATTACGGCATGGGAATTCGTGTGTACGAAATGCTTGCCATTTAAGTGGCGTACATTTTCCGCAGATTATGTTATCGCTATAAAGTTACGAATAAAAGGCTCAGATTGCCATCCGGTGAGAAATGTGGGCGTGTCCAGCGGTCATCTGGACTCTTCTGGTGAACATGGTAAACACGACCTCGTTTGAAGGCACCATAATTTGTTCCTTCTACAACGTTATCGTCTCTACGAACTCATTCGCGTGGGCTTGTCACTGGATTTAAAACTGATATGTTGACGTTTTTTGTAAGGAGTCTCCAGTGTCGGCTATTTGTTACATAAAGCGGTAGCTGACTTTCCTGACATCTGCAGGGTGGAGGAATTTATGCTTGGCAGTTTCTCTGTTGACAAGATTATGACAAGCGGCATTTTTGTTGCCGTTGTTGTTTTGGGCTTGTTTTTGTTCACGAAAGAGAAGATAGAGAGGAGGAAGGCGAGGAAGGAAAAATTGTTCATAGCTGCGAAATGATTCAAGTTATAACATACACATACACATGCTATAATGTTATACCACGTAAAAAGTACCACATGCCCTTCTATAATAAATAAATTAGCACTTGCAGTGGTGTAAAGAGAAAAAAAATCACTTTGGGATGCATTAATGTGTATTCTTCGCACGCTGAAATCACAGGTCTGTCCTGAAGACGTTCCCTTTCTTGGAAACTGTTTATACTTTAAACTCTTCCATAAATGTCAAATAAATGTCCCAAAACAAATAAATTGTTTGTCATGTCCGCTGTACGAGTCCCTGTGAATGAGCAGTTGCTATCGAAACCATAACGTGTTAAAACGAGCGCATTTGTGTACCCATGCGCTTATACAAACATCATACATACCTTCTGACCAATCAGATTCGAGAGTTCAGTCATCCCTGCTGTATTGTTTGTGATTTGTCACTTATCTCTGTTAAAGCATACCTTTATGACTCATCTTACACGTTAGCTACGTTAAGCTACAAAGCAAACACCAATACAACTTTGTCTGATCGTTCGCCTTCAGGTTTGACGAGGTGAACGGCGCCTGATCCCGAAATGTAAACGGTATTTTCTGGACGCCGCTGACGCTGTGGATCAGTCTTGAATATAAACAAGATGAGTCTTTATCTTCCTTCCAGATCGTTCAGAGACGCACACGTGGAGCTCGCGATCTAATCAGCCGCGGTGGGGGGGTTTTTTTTCGGTAAAGCCGAGCGTTTGTTGAGTCAGCTGTTTAAACAAAAGCCACACTAAATAAGTCCGTCTGCAAAGCAAAGCCCATGATCATTGGAGTGTGTCTTCCGGCAGGAATCTTAAGGAGAAATATTTGCGTGGGATTTTGGGACCTGAGCGTCTTAAAGTCTCGGGAAACCTGCATGTGGTGGGAAAGTTTTCTCTACGACGAGATCGTCGCCGGACACGCGATGGTCCAACGATCTCGCGTGATTGGCTCTTCTATCAGGTCCACCGATATAAGTCACCTTCCAGTATAGATGTACATTTACAGAATGGATTCAATTCAATTCAATTTTATTTCTATAGTGCTTTGAACAATGGACATTGTCACAAAGCAGCTGCACAGTATATAGACCCAATTAAAAGCTTATTAATCTATAAACGTATCTATAAGTATGTGTACATTCTCATGTCTCCCTAATGAGCAGCATGTGGTGACGGTGGTCAGGAAAAACTCCCTGAGATGACAACAGGAAGAAACCTTGAGAGGAACCGGACTCACAGGGAACCCGTCCTCATCTGGGTGACACCGGATAGTGCCGTTAGAACTAACTCACATCTACAGCCATGTTTTATATGGACCAAAAGTCCAGTTGTGTAGCACGAGATTCACTGTAGTTTAAACACCAACTCTGTTCTGTTCAGCTGATCAGTGATGGAGATTTGAGTGTTAGACAGTCTGTGGTGATTTAAGTCCTGAGCCGCTCACGTCGGCCGCAGTCCAAGCCGACTTCACAGTTCCTGGATGTATGTTGAGGTAGTTCCTGGCGCCATCCTCAACAAAGGTGAGTGGGTTTCAGTGATGATACGTCCACATCAGAAGAAGAATGGATCTGGTACGATCGAGTCGCACTGTTGATACGGATGTAAACACTGCCTTAAACACTTGGTGCACTTTGGAAAATGGAGCATTTCGGTTCTTAAATCTAAATGGCTCGGGCACGTTCGTTGTGCCAGCGTTTAAACCAATTAACCTTTCACCCTTAGTGGACGTTCCCCGAACCCCAAATCCTAGTTTCTCCAGAAAATAAATGCGAAAGCTGCCTATCGTGACTCTCTGCAAGAAAATTACATGGAGACAGGTCTGGTTGGAGCAGTTAATGGTCACAAAGCTGTTCATGCTACAGAGGACCCAAAATATTGAAACTGATCTGTCCATGGAACGTCCTAATATTTGCCCGTTATGTTGCTTAGCAACCAAAGTTTACTGTTAAGCCACAAGACTACACCGTGTGGTGGAAGAATGGTATTCGTTTACTGAAAATATTGTCAGTAATAAATCGGATTTGTTTATGAACGCCGGGGTTGATCATATCGATTATATGATATATTCTTTTGCACGTCCTTACCCATGATAAAATCCCATAGCCTTTTGTTTCATTAAGCCACAGCGCTGTACAACGCTGGATTCTGATTAGCCAGAAGGTGTTTATTCATTTTCTGTATTTGGTAATCTATAATCAAAGGTTTATAGTAATCAAATAAAACTAGTATTATAGTATTAATAACACAAGGCTTATTCCTTTCTTCTACAAAAAAGCCAGAAGATGGGTTACACTGTGGCCTTAGCAAAAGTGCATAAAGTTCGCTCACTCATCTTCCAACTCTTGATCCTGTCCAGGGTCACGGGGGGAAGCTGGAGCCAATCCCAGGTGACTTCAGGTGAGAGAGAGGCAGGGTTACATCCTGGGCAGGTTGCCAATCCAGCGCAGGGCGACACACAGAGACAGACAACCATTCACACTCACATTCACACCTACAGCCAATTTAGAGTCGCCAATTAGCCTAATCCCCACTGTGCATGTCTTTGGAGTGCGGGAGGAAACTGGAGAACCCAGAGGAAACCCATGTGGACACGGGTAGAACACTCAAACTCCACACAGAAAGTCGCCCAGGTCGACCCCAGGGATCGAATCAGGATCTTCTTGCTGTGAGGCGTCAGGGCTAACCGCCTCCCCTCTAACCACACCACCGTGCCGCCCTGTGCATAAAGTTGCTGACTATATATATATATAAAGTTAAAGTGAGCTTGGAAAGCTGAGTTCCAGTCCGGAACGCTCCTTTGCGTTTGGATGCAGCTGCTGTCAATCATTTTATGTGATTTTATCATTTACAGGATGCTTAAGATCCTGGGGGCGGAGCTTGATGAAAAAAAAATAGGCAGGGATATTTCAAACGTCGAACCTACGTAAATAGTACAGAGCTGATCTTGAAAAAAATATATATTAATCGTACCTAATGCACCTTTAAGGCATGGATTTGTGTGTGAGCTTGGCCATTTTTCCCGACATGGGAAATCGGTACTGCAGGACAGAGGAGTTTACGTTTCTTAGTCACCCTGAAACAAGCTCCATTGTTTTTTATCCTGTTACCTTCAACAGAGATTGAAAGAATGACTGTTTATGACATCTGCTGCAACGTAAGTGACAAACTGTCCCACAAAATCGTAAATGAGGACGAAATGCTGTAGAGTACGAGGAAGGTAATACTTTGGGACGTCCATCTTTATGGTGGTGACAGTCCTCTGCGACGCGACTCCGTCACCCTGTCGGTGGTTGATTCGTTTCCTGTAACCGCACGACGCAGAGTGTTTTATTGCTTGTTTATCAAACACTTCACTGCCCTACCTTTTGATGAAAAGTGCCGTTTCTCAAACCAGCACTGACATTGAGGAGGTTAATAACAACAACAACAAGACAGCTTTATTAAAACCTCATGCACCATTTCTTACTCAAACTGGAGAAAAGCAAAATGAGATAAAGGAAAGAAAGGAGCGAGTGGGCTAGTGAGCGCTGGCGTTGTGGTGCGGCTCAGACGCCTCTATTCAAGCGGTCTCTATTCTCTGAGAAAGTCTGCCGGAGGGAACCTGCTGCTCGGTCTCGCCAATCCTTCCCCATTACGACCAGAAACCCACTCCTTCCTGCCTTCCTGCCATCACTAATTTAGTAATCACATGAAATTCAGAAGAGGGGCAATTTAATACGCTGCTTGCTCTGAGCAAGATTTAACACTGGAGTATTTCATCACTGCGAGCAAGCCACTTTAACTAATTTATCTTGCGCTTTCCTGTGGGGCAGTATACAAAAGCAATTTGCTCGTGGCGTAAAACAAGAGACAAATTGCTTACTAATCTAGGTCTTCAACCGTTTAATGTCTCGCCTTAAAAACCGCCTTGCCAACCCTCTATTCTTCGGCATCGCCGTCTGTCAAACGGCATGTTTCACGCCGAAATTATTTCGTGCCTTTTTTTGTGCGTGAGGGGTCCTTTCATTCGTGGCAACGTGTAAAAAGGGATTACACAAAATCAAATCAAGCTTTCGTCTCCCTTAAGTGGTATGCATAAAGCCTGGTTTTCTGAGTCGAATTTGGAAGAAAATGTCACCTATCACGCTTGGGCTCGGCTGCACGGGTGATGAGTCACCTCGGGTGAGCCGTAACGTTACGATGAAGAGAACGTTATGTCTTCAGGAGACGCCGGAGGCCAGCGAAACACATTCACGCACGAGTGTCAAAACCGGTATAACGATGACGTTACACGTGTTATGCGTCCGATATCCCCATAGGTCCAAAGTGTGCTCACACACTCACACGTGACCTGACGTGTAATCTGACACGACCCCCACCTCATTAATTATCATACCTGGACAGTTTGGTACAGCACCGGCCTCCATCATCATACTCGTTTCTGCCTGCAATAGGTAAAAAAAAAAGAACGAAAGACAGAAAAAGAGACAGAGAGAGATTGAGAGAGTGTCTGTGTTTTTTAAAGGTACTTGAGAAGATAAAAATATCTATCTATCTATCTATCTATTCTGGGCCTGGAATTTGTATGCAAATCCATGAAAGATTAACACACAATGGTTTCATTATGAACAGCCCAACACGTGCTGTGCTAGATTATAACTCGACGCAATGTCTCCCTCTAGCGGCTGCACCAGGATTTACCTTTGAGGGTTTATAACCAAACAGCATGACAACTGCGACTTTAAGATCCTCTCTGGATAAGAAACTCTTCTTTTCCACATCACATTGAGCAAAAACCTAACCAGAGAGACAAAAAAAAACAATATTTAAAAGGATTAACGGCCCAGAAATAATATTCTAGATATTGTTCTATACATATATTGGACATGTATGAGTAAAAGCCCATGTCGAATTAAATGTCTTATTGATTTTTTTTTTTTTTTTTTAATCATTTTAGAGTGTATATACGCAATAAAAGTACAATTATAGCGTTTGTGTGAGGAATTTACAGAGATGTTGAGACCTTCATGGTCAGAGCCCGGATAGCTCAGTCGGTAGAGCATCAGACTTTTAATCTGAGGGTCCAGGGTTCAAGTCCCTGTTCGGGCGGAAACGTTTTTAGTTCATTTTTTAATGAAAAAAATGTTCTTTTAATGAAAAACTGCCATAGTAACGCCGAAAAATTTACAAGCAGTGAGTTGGACTAACATTAAACCTACACGTAAGAGCTGTAAGTTAATAAAATACTTCTTAGACTTTAGAAATGTTGACACTTCAGTGTTGTACAAGACTCAAGAGTGACGGGACTTATTCAGATAGTAAACAGCTAGCAGAATTATTCACGTGACTTATTATCTTTCACACGCTAGCTAGCTAGTTAGGACACGCGTTACCTCACTGTAAGTGACCAACAGTTTATCCTAGTATTAGACAATCTTACCGAAATAAACCTCTTCCTGTCAGCTGCTGTCATGTTTCTGTTCTCATCCCTACAACATGCAGCGCCGTTACGGAGAAACATTTCTTAATAAAACTAAAAGCGCCACAAACCACCTGCTACGCTGTTTGTTTGGAAAAGGTGAACGTTCGAGGGGGGTTTGAAAGTTTCCATGGTAATCATGGTAGCCACGCACGGGCGCCTCCAAGTTTTTTTCACGGTTCGCGCCTGAATGTCAAACGGAGGCCTCGAGACTACACGAGCGCACTACCTAGGGTATAAACCCGCGCGTGACATTGCACCATCTAGCCAATCAGACGTCGAATGTGATCCGTCCTGTGACGTCACACGTCGCCTAGCGTCTCTTAGCTCTCACAAGAGAAGACAAAACATTTTAAATGGATGTACTTTTGTGTGAGCCGGATTCGGAAAGTAAACTCTAAATGACTTGTAATAAAGGATTTTTATATTAAAAATGACAACTATTATAAATAAAAACACCGCTATGTTTAAAAGATTTTCACGGTAACGGGCGTTTTAAACAATAGCCGCTGACTGACAGCCAATCTAAAATGGCGGCCGACTCCCTAGATTAGAGCCCTACTTAGCGGATGAAACGATACATGTTACACACTGCCTAGTGCACTATGTGTCCACTAAGGAGCCGATTGTAACACAAGCGGGATTGAGGACTAGGAAAAGCAGTTTATGTGACTTTGGCTACAAAAAGTTATAATCCACGTGAGGTAATAAAAGTCGGCTTAGAAGAAGAATGTTTGTTTTATTTATTAAACTAGGTGATGACCGAGGAGCTTCGCTCACTGAGTGCTAGGGGAAAAAAAAAATGCAGTATTTATAAAATAAGTTTGTTAATTACCAATTTTATTTTTCAACAAATAGCGGACATGCGTCATTTCCGTTTCAAACGCGAAAAGAATTTTATATATTTAGATCAAAGTTTTCTTAAATAATTACTTACCAAATAGGTGTTTACGTCTTTTAAATATCAGTAAAATAACTCTCACAAATAATAACCATTCGTAAAGACGATATAACAATGGCGTCCACAAACGAAGTGATTAGTTAAAATGTAAGCGCCAGTGACACTGTTTCTGCTCATACACATGTATAATATTTTCTGTGGTCATATGGCATTTCTGTTTCAAACGCAAAAAGAATTTTATATATAGAGATATCAGATTCGCAGATCTACGACACATTAAACATTCATCGGCCTTTATATTCATTATGGATATTTTAAGCATTTGAGGAAGGAAAAAAGACCTGTTAATGTTTTAATTTGTTATTTTATTGCAATGATACGATGATGATTACAGTTTTGTCATAATTTCATTCCAGTTTAAATTGTATATTATCGCACACATTGTTACCATTTGCAATTTTTTTTTCCTATGCATATTATTGTTTATTTCATCATTATTTTCCTGGTTTATATCTATATTATTTCTATGTATTTATTTTTGAATATTGCTCGTTTGTTTGTTTGTTTTATCAGAGCTGAAATGGACATTTAAATGTATTATTATTATTATTATTATTATTATTATTATTATTATTATTATTATTATTATATGACAAAGTGGCACTTCAACCTCAAGGCCCTGTTAGGAGACTTTTATTTTGATTTTTAACTCCGTATCTACAGTGCCTTCACAGATATTTTTCCCCCCAATGTGCACTGGAATTCAACTCTAAAATGAATGATGCAAAGTGATTCATGTCAGATTTCCAGTCCATGAAGTGGTAGATATATATATATATATATATATATATATATATATGTATATACACAGTATATACTGTGCATCTGAATTATTGGCTCAGTTGCATTGTTGTTTATATTTCTTTTTTTTCCTTTTGGTAATACACGGCTCATCTGCGACATCCCGCCAGAGTAAGTCGCACTCACAGTGGTTGGCTGACTGAGTGACTGAGCAGTTGAATTATTTTAAAGGTAAAATCAGGAAGTGTTTAATTAGTCAGTGCAGTGTTTATACTGTGAGCCAAGCTAAACACGTTTGTTAGATTTACTTGGGTTAGCCAGTTAGCTAACAGTAACACACAGGACGCAGCAGCTCAGAGAATCCCTCTGCTGTTGAACTCATTACAGCCGAATCCCAAACGGCTCCTTATTGCCATCTAGGGCACTAACGTTAGGGTATAAGCTCCGTAAACACAACACAATGCGCGTTGTCCTGCACGTGAGACCGGGTTTAGGAGTCATGTGTCGCTCTCGACTCTTTGATTCGGTTCTTTCAGGTGACCGCTATGGAGTCGATTCGCATATCTGAAGAGTCGGTTCTTTTTTGGGGGGGGATTTCGAACGAGTCAAAAAGATAAAAAAAAAGATCTCTCTCTCTCTCTCTCTCTCTCTCTCACTCACACACACACACACACACACACACACACGGTACAACCGTAATCAAAAAGAATCATATCGACATCTGAGTCGGTTCAGAGTCGCATGGAGTCGGTTCAGGTTTCAATGTGTGTGAATCAGCATGATATACAGTGTAGAGTATTGAGAAAGCACACAGTTATAAGGATAAAATACAGGCATAAATCATGAAAGCGTATGAATACAAGAATGAAATGTTTGTTTTGTTTTTACTTCCAAACCCTTTAAACCTTTAACCAAAGGAGCTGCTCCTGTAATTAAGTTATTATCTGACCCTCAGTTGGGTAATATTAACAATAGTACACTCGTAGACTTGTACATTATAACTGTTTCGGATTTTCTTTATCATGGTGTTACCTGATATAATAATACTAATAACTATCCAACTAATTAATAATATGTAAAAGGGTCTTTTGAAGATTTCACAGCTTGTTCATGTTGTGCTTATACCATGTTGACTACGAAACAAACATATAAACGACTTTTCACTTCCACTGTTGAACAGGATGGAGAGCCAACACGGAAAGTGGACACTGTCCGACAGTGACGACGATGATGGTAATAACGCCGTACCCCCAACACCACCGAAAGACATAAAGAAACCCTTAAAGAGCGTCAGACCTGATGTCAAAGCCAGCCCAGTTAGTACACCGTTAAAGCCCAAACCTGAGCCCAGGAAAGAAAACAACGTAAAGCCCAAGACTGCACGAGCGTCTGTGCCTGCTCTGGGCACTGAGGCTCGACAGGCCGCACACCTCCATCAGAGTAACCCGGTGAACTATGACAGCAGTCCTTCTCCAGCATTGAAACGGAAGAGAGAAGCAGACGAGGGAGGCTGGAACCTGTCCAGCAGTGATGATGATGACGAAGGAGCTCCTTTATCAGCCCCCAAAAACAAACCGAAACCCAAAGCGTCGAGCTCAAGTCCTCCCAGGAAGAGGCCTGAGCGGAGTCGCCCCCCGAGCCCGCACGGTGATGATTATTATAAAGAGAAACCCAGTGATTTCTTTGAGGCGAGCTTAAATACCATGAACGATACGTACCGCCTTTATTTAAATAAAGTCACGGGAATAGAAAAGAAGTACAACACTGGAGCTTTGCACATTAAAGGTAAGCCCACGAACACTGGATATCACTTTTGTTTTGTGTCTATCAGAATAGGGCTCACTTACGTTTATCTATTTTTCCTTCTTCTTTCCTTTAATAGAAATACTTTCCCCCATGTTTGGCACACTAAAGGAATCCGTCCAGGTAATTTCTTTTTTCCATGTCGCTCACAATGGGGTATGTGAAAGACTCAAGACGTGATGATGATGATGTGATAAATACATGGTATGATAACTGCTCAACACAAAATCATCAAAATTCATTTAAAAGAAACCCGCTGAGCCGTCACTTTTAGCCTTTGGTATTTTTTTATCAAACTCGTATAGAAATGCCTGATTGTTCTGAAACGAGTCGGCGACCTCGTCTTAATAAAAAAATATCATACAATGTTCTGTATTTCAATCAGCGAGCCACACCGAGGTGCAATGAAGAACGCATAAACGGTTATTAAAAACATCCTAAAAACCAGAACTAAAAAGCAAAAAAACCCAAAAAACAACTTTTTAGTCTGCGCCTGATTCCATTACCATACACTAACACACTAAATGTCAGAAAATCATCAATGACAGGACAATTATTTCCTTCTTTCTTGAAATGTAATAAGTAAAGATGTGCCTAGTTACCACGGTAACTGTAAAGCTCTTCATCCTGAAGGCTGTCCCGTGTCTGAACACTGAAGACTCCTTCCATTACGTTAAATAAACATCTCCGTAAAGGAAACTTCACTGTATTAACACATATATAGATGTGCGCGCACACACACACACACACACACACACACACACACACACACATATATATATATATATATATATATATATACACAGTGGAACCTTGCATTGCGAGCATA
>JAQMCW010000005.1:19031332-19045975 GCA_030068335.1 Chrysichthys cranchii
TGAGGGATTCCTCAGGCTTTTTCTACGCTAGCGCGGATGTTGACTATACGAGTGAGCCACAATCCCGCAGTGAGTGAAAGAGAGAAGTTGTGATCACGTGACGCTTGGCAGACGAAGCATATTCATACTACTCGTATCGCAAGACCTCGCTCGTTCCACAAGTCAAAATGTATTAACATTTTTTGCTTGTCTTGCAAAACACTCACAATCCAAGGTTCCACTGTATAGAGTTCAGTTACTTCTACTTTCTGCCTCTCTCTGTATAATCAGAATCAGAAAGCTAAAAGAACTTCATCTTTAACTTTTTTGGGTTCAGAATCTTCAGTATCTTTGTGTTCATCGATGCATATCTGTCTGTTTAGATCAGCCGTGGATCTGGAATATTCCATACACACAAGCGCCAGACACTCACGGCAACATCTGGGTCCCGTCCTGAAACCCGCTCCCACCGCTGCTTGGATACAAAGGCCCAAACCGGGACAAGGAAGTACCTGCTGTTTAATACTGTATTATTAACTGGACTCAAGACTACAGTACATACGGTGCTGGAACTAATAATAATAATAAAAAGAGCTAAACTGTGAAAATTTTTTATATGGTTATATTGATCTGGTTAGGTAATGAAGAATTAATAATCATAAAATGTGCGAAGACTCTTAAGCTTGTAGTATTTTTATATATGAATAGTATTTCAACGTGGGTAATCCACGTTGTATTTATAACAAAACCTTTTTTTCCCCACACTTTCACCACAGACTGATGCAAATAGCCGAATGGTCCCTCTTGAGACAAATTGCTGTTTTCGAAGAAGCGTCTTTCTTTTTTTTTTCTTGCCTGAATGGCACCTGAATGAGGTGAGACATCAGTAATTACGTTCCAGTTCCAAACTGAGGGCCTGCGAATTAGTTTTCATCTCGACCTTACCCAATCAGTTTGGGCACCGTTTAAGTGTAATCATTTCACATTTCATAGTGAGAGCACTTTCCAGTGTGTGTGTGTTTGCAGTACAGCATAAGAGAGCAATCTTTCTGCGAAGGGAAAACACGGAGAGAAGCGATGATAAATAAATAACGTTGGGAAGAATATTCAAGGCAGGAGGATTCTGGATTCACTCCATGGTGCGATTCAGATTCGCGCTTCTTGCTAGTCACGTGCGGTCTTATTTGTGTATAAGCCTTATGTAAGCTGAAGCGTGATACTTTTTAAATTAAAGAATTGATTAGTGTTTCTTCTTCAGCTTTATGCAGAAACTGATACGTTGCCTAGCAACAGCGTTGTAAATTTTCATCACACCTTGATCTCATTCAACATGGACTGGGTTTTTTTTGTTGTTGTTTGTGGAACACGACTACATCTCCCATCTGCATACATTACCAGGAAAAAGGAGTCGAGTACACGGCACTTGAGGAAGCGGTATGAATTATGGATGTTGCGCTAAGCCTACACGGACATTTGTGACATTTACAGATACCGTTTTAGGATTTGACGGAATTCTGTCTTTCATCCTAAAAAGGTCATTTGGTATTGATCTCGGATTATTTTGGTTATTTCTAAACATCGTCAGCAGAGGACAAGCGAAGGCCGGGGACGTACCGTGTTTCCCAGTCCGCGTGACCTTATGGAAAGGTTGCCAACTTTTAGACTGTTTATTTCATACACCAACAATTATTTTTTGCCATGATGCATGATGTCATATGAGACATTTAGCTACCGTCGCATTTGGATTCTGTTTAAATTAAACACCTCCTGGAGTCTGGGTCCAAACGGTCAAGAGATTTGTGTGACTAAGACTGCCCGGTCTTAGCAAAATCTCCACACCAGTTACATCTCAAAAAATGCACAAAAAGACCAGAAACTAGTCCAAAGAATGTTGGCGATGTGTGACAGAATAGTGTTTTCTTTATACTTTGACCAAATGTACCAAGCCGGTGGTGCAAATGGGCTCAGGTCTGATGATAAAACAGATCTTTTTTTTTCTTCAGCAGAAAGAGCAAAACTTTACCCCTTCAGCAGAAACAGCCAACCCCCCAGCCCCTTTAGCAGAAACAGCCAAACTCCACCCCCATCAGCAGAACGAGCAAAACTCCACCCCCTTCAGCAGAAACCGGCAACCCCCATCAGCAGAAAAAGCCAAACTCCACCCCCTTCAGCAGAAACCGGCAACCCCCATCAGCAGAAAAAGCCAAACTCCACCCCCTTCAGCAGAAAAAGCCAAATTCCACCTCTGTCAGCATACATAGCCAAATCCCACCCCCTTCAGCAGAAACAGCCAAACCCCACCCCCTTCAGCAGAAATAACCAAATTCCACCCACATCAGCAGAAAAAGCCAAACTCCTCCCCCTTCAGCAGAAACGGCCAGACTCCTCCCCCTTCAGCAGAAACAGCCAGACTCCACCCCCTTCAGCAAAAACAGCCAGACTCCACCCCCTTCAGCAGAAACAGCCAGACTTCACCTCCCTTTTCAGGTACTCATGTTTGAGATGTCCTGATGACTGTTCTGTGTCAGAGGTTTGTGGAGAGGTTTGTTTTGTGTTACACTCCTCCATGCTTGTTTTCCTTACAGCACACCGCTAGCAGCTGCCCGCTTTAAACTTAGTGATGTAAATCTGCTACCTAAAAGTTGGCTTTTGTAACACCAGCGATATAGACGATTAAAAAAATATCTATCCCCAGACATTTTTCTTTCATCTAGCGATACGTAGCACTATATCGCACAGCCCTACCCCACCTTCCAGTCAGTCCAATCAGCAAAAAAAGCAAACCCTTCTCTCCTCATTATTACCCAGACCTCCAGTTGATGAGGACCATGTAATTGTCTACATGACTCTGTAGGGCATCATTAATTAACACATAAAACAGCTAATGAAAGGTCCCCAGTCGTATCTCTGTCTTATTAACATCCGGAGTCTGTTTAATCTCTCACGAGGATCGAAAAACCATCAACTCCACTAAATCTGATCATTATCAGGCTTGAACAAGCAAAATAAATCAGTCAGCCAAAAAGACGAACCATTAGTTGTCAGAATCAACTGCTCAATACTTGGTTCCGCGACAAAAATGCATCGGAGGGAAAAACACGCTGTGGGAGTGCAGAAGACGCTGCAGTGGATCATCAACAATATCATGTACGGTGAACAGAGACGGTAGCGGAGATAAACAGGACGTGAGATCACCCGTGCAGGAGTCGCCTGTCTGCATAGATGCATCTAAAATGCTAAATGTCACATTGTGCTACAGCTTTATTTACAGATTATTGTAGTTGGTAAGTAAGTCTATGATTCATTCTTGTCTTACATCAAGCGTCCTTTCCCAGACACTTGACATTTCTGAGATAATACAGCGGACATCAGGGGTCACACTGAGAAAGAGAAATGCTCTTATGTAAACAACGCAACCCCACATTAAAAACATCATGACATTAAATTCAAAACAATTCACAGACACTTTCTTTGACTCTGTTTTGTGCTCTTTCATTGTCGTAGGTTTTTTTTTTTTTTTTTTTTTTAGTGAACTGAAATACCAGCAAGCATGGGTCACATCAAGTTTGATTTAAAGGTGCGATCAGCGATTTTTTTTTATTTTTTATTTTTTTAAACTGCCAAAACTTTTTAGACAAGTATGTTTCTTTTTTTCTCCCCTCAAGATAATACATGTTGTACAAACAAGTACAGAGCAACATCCAGGCAGAGTAACATTACAGATTAAACAGATTAAATCACAGGATTATATTAACAGGTTCATTCTAATGCATTATTGTTTCTATAGGGAATTTGTTTTGTTGTTTTTTGCAATGAAAAACAACAGATATGGTTAAGTGTTCTGTAAGGAAAAATATGTTTGTGTAACATTTATGGAAGTTCGCTCCAGTGTAGGTGCTTTCCTGCAGTCAGGGGTAAAACTATAATTCAGGACAGATGAGTTTATTCTTGCCAGTTTCTCTATAATATGGCAAGGTGAATCATTTTATTGTGATTATTATTTTAATAACTTCAAAAGAAAGTGATGGAGGGACTGTTTATAGCTGCTATAACATAAGTGACAATGTAGCTATAAATAGATTCAAATAAAGCATCATGCAATTTGTTAAAAGATACTATAATAATAACAACAAATTTTCATTTTTGGCAAACTGCCGTCGTGTAGGATGAAAGAAAACAGTGGGACGTGCTGTTATAGGAAACCACAACTTCTACATGGTTACAGTAAAACCATTGTTTATTATTTTCCTAAAACCACATTGATTGTTAAATTGTAATTTCTCATAGCTAACAGTTTTCTGCTTGTATGGTCACCATGACAGAACTAGGCATGTGTTTTGAATGAGCACGAAAGGCAGAGTTGCATTTATGCAGATTTTACATTTCAAAACTTACACCGAAACCACTGACTTGTACCTTTAATAGACGCTGACATCCTGACATGGAGCTGCGCTGAACCTCACGACTCAGAGTCGGATTTGCAGATTTATTAGAGAACACAATGCATAATAAAATGAATGAATAACTAAATAAACAAATAAATGCATCTTTGCAATTAACCAGTGATTAGTCACTGATCCTCTGTTTTATCTGACTAAGGAGATGGACTATCCATGTGATCATTTGATTACTAAATGCACAGCGTTACTCTTTTTACCTGACACCTTCTAGGAATTAAAAAGGAAATCATTACTAATTGTACCACACCATTACACTGTTACTACACACGCTCCTAGGCAAAAAAATAAATAAAAGAACATATAGAAAACTCGCATAAACTTTACAATCAAATAATCACCTGAGAAATCTACTTTGGGTTTTACACCTTATTTGTTCATATGTTTTCGGGTTAATTTTCTCGATTCATTAGTTTTCACGTGTATTAAAAGTATTTATTTTTGCCTGGCATGCAATTTTCTCACGATTTTTTTTAAGCTACAATAAATGCATGCTTACAGGTGAAAACCACATATAAACAATGCTCATGTTTTTAAAAAAAAAAAAAAAGGTAACTAGATTCAGGTTAATTTGAGGTCTCAGAGGACAGCGCTATCTACCCTCTTCCACATACACAAGCTCACACACACCCATGATTCGCCAGTGTCCCCGTGACTGACAGCGAATATAAGAGTACGCCCCTTTCTCCTTAACCCTGGGAAACCCAGACCACCTTATCATAACAGGAAAAATATCTCCATGGGCTTTCCTACTACATGTTATGAAATGGTCCTTTTGAGTCCTCCTGAGATGTCCGCTAACATCCACCAACCAATCAGTGGCTTGAATATTAGAGTGAAATAAAATTTAGGGTCAGATATGACCCCGGGGGTGCTCCAGGGTTAAAGCACAGTCATTTGCGCCTGGTATCATGGGTGTGGTGCCATCACGATTCGAACCCGCAATAAAGGCGAACACTTTTCTGTCACACCTCTACAGAGGACCTGGGACCATTTTTTAACTAGTCAGAAGTAATGAGAATATTAACAGTATTTTTAGGTAGAAGCCGAACACTATATAACTTAATGTAAACTGTCCAAATAATTATGCTAATTTGTTTAATTAAGCATTTTAATTAATCTGTTAGGCTAATTAATATGTTAATTATATGTAAAGTCAACTTTAGCCATATACCTCCCCCCTAATGTTTGTTACCTGGTGGTGCACTTTGTTAGCAGGCTAATTCTTTTTACCAAATTAACCCTTTTCTGTTAATCCTGAGACCAAATTATACTATTCAGAAGATTTAAAACGTCATAAGAATATAAAAAAGCTTCATAAATGTTATTTCCTGAGGTAAAATGTGAGCAAAAAACGTATTTTTTCCCCTCACCTACAGCTGATTTTATTTTACCTCAGCTGTGGGGTTCCCCCTGTCTGCGCATGCGCAGGGGAAAATTCCAGAAAAACTTACCTTGACGCAGCGACCACCTGCCTGTTCCCTTTCAGGTACGCGTCCCCAACCCAGCCCATCATCAACACCGTTTCCAAACCCCGCATCCAGCAGGAGTGTAGTCTAAAAAGAAAGAAAGAAAGAAAGAAAAGAAACCACCTGGGATGTCCGTCCTAATGAGTTAATACCCCAGTGAGTTTTACGGAGCTGGGATTGTTTTTACGCCCCGCTCGCGCAGTAATTGGCGTTGTTTAGGAAAGCGGACCGTTCCATTGCAGTGGTCCGTGGGGGGGGATGCGACACCTCGCGCAAAGCCCTGATAACATTTTCAGGAGCGAAATTGAATTGAGAAATAGTTTGAAATTGCTCAGGGTATAAATCTGATTCGTGAAATCACTTTGTGTTGTTATTATTTGCTTAAAAATGTCCACAAGTTTGGTGACACCTGATCAGCAAAGTTGGAGAGTTATTAAGGAACGTCCCGCCTCCATCATCATCATCATCATCATCATTTATCTCTCTCTCTCTCTCTCTCTCTCTCTCTCTTGGTGCGCGCGTGCCTGTGTGCCATCATAAAAACTTGTCCTCGCCAACATCAGATAAGATTTAAAGCTTTAAAACCCCTTCTCTAAGGCTCAGTGGAGATACACAACGATTTGAGGACTGTTGGGGTTTTTTGTTGTTATTTTGTCTGAAATGATGGGTTTGCCTGTGTGATTTATTTATTTGTTTGTTTGTTTGTTTGTTTATTGATTTATGTGTTCATTGTACACCATTAAAGTCTAAGAGGGATCATCAGCCTACAGTGCATGACATCTGTGCAAGGACGCCTCTTCTGTGGAGCTGAAAAAAACGTTTTCTTTTCCTCTTCTGTGGTTTATCGTGTTGCCTGTGAGCACACGCACGGACTGTCTCTGTGTGTGTGTGTGTGTGTGTGTGTGTGAGAGGAAAACGCACGCGCGACTGTCTCTTAAAACGCACGTCACTTGGACAGAAGAGCGCGCGCGTGGATGGACGCGTGCAGGCGACTCTACAGATAGTGGAGGATTTTTATTCTGTGAATATATTTACAATATATATATGTATTTTTTTTTTTTTCCTGTGCGTTTAAACACGTTTATGGAGAAGTGAGGCGTTCTTCTGTGGCTTTGTATTCTTCTATTTTCTTTCTTTTTCTTTTTTTTTTTCTTTTTATAAAATGCATGAGATTGAAGCCTGAGGAGAAACAGTGTCGACTTTGGGGCGCGAGCCGACTGCGTTTTCCTCTCCAGAAGCACGTGCGTGTGGTGCTGGGGCTCGCGGCTCTGCGTGAAGACCCTGAGAACGCGGTTTTATGGAGGGGGGAGGTGAGGGGGGAGGGGGGTACAATTTATTCATTTCTTTTTTTCTTTTTTTTTGAAAACATACACCCCAGCCTTGATGTCCCGAGGAAGCGTTTAGATACCAGACCAGCACCTTATTGCACTTTTTAATCCTGTGAAATTCATTTTTCATTATTATTATTATTATTATTATTATTAAAAAGAAGCCAAAAGCAGCCAGGATGCACTGACATAAAGAATGACTGGGGACACACGAGGTATCCTGCGCTTTTCTTTCTTCCTTGATCTTTTTCTGAACTGCATGTGAATGTCAGTAGCGCGCGCCTGATGCTCAGTGCGGGATCAGGGAGGGTTTTTTGGTGCCGTGGCGCACGGCGCGCGCGTCATGCCTGAGGAGGACGCGGAACTTTCCGGTGCGTGTTGCGCGCGTTTGGGTGGGAACTCTGGAGCTTTCTCCCCTGTCGGCTCATCATCATCATCACACACTTTTCTTGGGCAACAGACGCACGGCGATGTGGGAGCAGGAGCTCTGGGGTGTTTGCGCACGGACCCGGGGACAGTCTAAGATGCGGATCCGTGTTCTTCTGTCCTCGAGGGGAACATGATGGCATGCCGAGGCTCGTGCTGCTGTCTGGGTCTGGGCTCTGCGAGCGAGGACACGGCGCGCTTCGCCATGCTGGCGCTCCTCATCCTGGTGTACCTGGTGTGCGGCGCCGCCGTGTTCTCCGCGCTGGAGCGGCCGGAAGAGGAGCAGGCCAAGGGCCGCTGGGCGCGCAGCTTCGACCTCTTCAGCCGCAAGCACAACGTCAGTCGCAAGGACCTCGAGGGCTTCCTCAAGGCTTACGAGGAGGCCACCGGGGCGGGCATCCGTGTGGACAGACCCAGGGCTCGCTGGGACTTCCAGGGAGCTTTCTACTTCGTGGGCACTGTTGTGTCCACTATCGGTAAGAGGCATCCCCAGATTCCCCCCCATGAGTTCACAATGTGCACAGGGATCCACAGCACAGCACACATCCAAAAGGTACTAAAGGTCCTAATCCCTGTCGCTCTCGAGCTACCATCAAGGATACACATTCTGTACCTTCTTGTACTTGTTTATTGTATTTTATTGCCTGTTTATTTATTTATTTATTTATTTTATTATTTTTTTTACCTAGGGAGTTCCATAGAGAATGAAGGCCCACCTTAAATCATTAAAGGTACAGTGTAAGATAAAAGCACTGCTCGAAATGTTTACAGTAAATTTTTATTTACAGTAAAATCTACAGTAAAAATATGGTAAAAAAAAAAAAAAAAAACATATTTAGACTACTGTAAAACCTTAATTGTACAGGCTTAAAGTTACTGCATTTGACTGATGCTGGATACAGTTGAGTTGAAGGTCCAGGGTCGGACCCAACCGTGCTGTTTCTGGGACTTAAAAATGCAAGCTTTTGAGCCAAACTCGAGCCACCGAAACAGCACTGCAACTCGCTTGCACCGATTCAGGACTCCTAACACTGAATTAATGCCACCGAGAGATTGCATTGAATCGTTTGAATGTTTCGGTCTCAGCACCACCAGCCTACGCTGATTAGGTCTTTAAGCAAAACTCTTATGGCTCACTTGGTTCAAGCAAATCCAAGGTGTTTTTTTCACCTGCATAACGCGTAACAGTACTTTTTTGAAAATTATGTTGTACAGGCTTTTACTGTGAATGTAGCATTTTACAGTCGTTTACAGTAAGGTTACAGTATTATACTGGAGATCCAAGCTGCCAGAAAATGACTGTAAAACTTGCCAGCAATTTGTTAGACTCTACATGTAGGTACTCTCTCTCTCTCTCTCTCTGTATAAATACACATATATATATATATAAAATTCAAGGTACATAAGAGTACCACCCAAGCTACAAGAGGAGCCCCAGATTGGTACTCTTTTTTTGTCAGAGTGTGTGGATCTGAACTCATAAACAGCGTGGGAGTTAAATGAACACTGGGTATTTTTGCTCACTTTTCAGTGATTTATTTCAGTGGATTATTTAGCCTATAATTATCGAAAATAACGCATGTGGTAAAACACAGGGCACTTTAGTCCTGTTTAAACGTCATCCTTGGGGCTTTCCTGCTGATCTCTGCTGTAATATGAGCTATTACCCTCTATGTGTACTAACTTTATTAAAAGTATAATTCATGGTCCTGACTTTATTATGGCATTGTTGTTGTTGGGGTTTTTTTTATATCCCAAAAAAGTAACTTATAAGCATGATATTTGAGCAAGACCTGATTATGACCGATCCACAGAATTCCAATGAATTGTAATGTCCCATGTTTTTGTGGTTGTTGTTGTTTTTCTATAGGTGCTTTGGTACCTTTATATATTTTATGAAGGTAAAAAGTGATCATTTTACTGTCCAAAGCAGCAGAATGATCATGACATTAAAGCTGATACAGATTTCCTCCACGTGTTCTTCCATGGCACCAAAGAGTGCACCACATCTATAACTAAGTGCTCACTAAAGTATCTCTCCTTCTTCCTCTGTTGTGCTCAGGGTTCGGGATGACCACGCCAGCTACGGTGGGTGGCAAAATCTTCCTGATTTTTTACGGACTAATCGGCTGTGCAGCCACCATCCTGTTTTTCAACCTGTTTCTGGAGAGAATTATAACCGTGCTTGCGTTCGTGCTGAAGTCATGCTACGAAGCCCAACATCGGAGAAAAGGCGTCCTACCTCACAACAGCAGGCACGAGGCAGGCCACGCGAGGCAGCGCGGTGAGGACAGCCTGGCGGGATGGAAGCCGTCGGTGTACTGCGTGATGCTCATTCTCTGTGTGGCAGCCATCATTATATCGTGCTGCGCCTCTGCCATGTACTCCTCCATGGAAGGCTGGGGTTATGTGGACTCTCTGTACTTCTGCTTTGTAGCGTTCAGCACTATCGGCTTCGGGGACATGGTGAGCGGCCAGCGCGCCGCGTACACCAACCAGACTCTCTACAGCCTGGGCAATTTTTTCTTCATCCTCATGGGTGCTTGTTGTATCTACTCGCTCTTCAACGTCATATCCATCGTCATCAAGCAGGTTCTCAACTGGCTTCTGAAGAAGCTCGAGATACCTTGCCGGCGCTGCCCAGGAAGGAACCTGCGTCCAGGAAGGAACGCCATAATGCCCGGCCACTTCCGTACCCGAGTGCGGAACATCTCCATAGACACCGACGCTGTAAACGAGAGTGAAACGGACGGCCGCAGGATGTCTGGGGAGATGATCTCCATGAGGGACTTTCTGGCTGCTAATAAGGTCAACCTGGCCATCATGCAGAAACAGCTGTCCGAGACGGCCAACGGGTATCCGCGGCCGCCCAACTCCGTGAACCGACACGATGAATTCTCCGGAGGAGTCGGAGCACTGGGAATCATGAACAACAGACTAGCTGAGACAAGCGTAGACAGATAAATGTCCCCGATGACTAAAAGAAACCCAACAAGAACTCTTAAGGCCATCCCGTACTCGTTTGTTCAGCTCTCTAGCTACAAGTATACTGCTGCTTATATCTTGCTCTTGATGTCTGGAAAAGCGGTACATAAGCTCAGGTGTGGTTTAGAAGATCTGTAAACTCTATGAACTCTCGGCTGCGTCGGAAACGTGTTTAGATCTACAATCCTGTCTTCTCTGTAAAGTAGGCTACGCGATGATTGCAATCGAGTTAAGCTTATTTATCCAAACCAAGCTCTTTTTTAAAAAAAATTTCATAACGGAGTGCATGCTTTGCTGAAAGCTTTATCTCGACTGGTGTCTACTGCATACGCCACGTCTGATTCGTGTGTGTGCAGTGACATCCTGTGCTGCTGATACCAAAATGTTGTTAAAAATGAATTGTGCAAAGTTGGATGTGTTTTTACACTTGCTAAGGACGTCAAAGGAACAGGCAGAGCCGAAGTCCGGTTTCGTTTCTGCTGTAAGACCAAGAAGCAGTAAAGATCAATAAAGTGTGCATGCGGTTAAGGAGCGAAACCTTTAAACCAGGTGTAACGTGTATGAACTTGTGTCGCGTGTGTTATAGGAACATGATCAGGGTCAATAGCGTGGGTTAACGCACCAGGGAGAGGGGTTAAACACGGATTATCCAGGTCACATTCATAACCAGGAAGTACTCCAGAAACTCCTAAACAATTCTTTGTTCTCGTTGGAAAGTCATCAACCGATGTATCGTCACATTTTGGGAGCTCTTGAGTATCGGAAAGCAACTTTGGCGTTAAAAGACGACAGCTGGTGAGAACATGCCGACTTAACAACACGTGAATCATGCTAAGGATTTACAAAAAAAACAAAAAGAAAGAAAGAAAAACCGGTGTAATCAAGATGAAAGCAACACGAAACAGGTGAGCACAGTCAGGTAACAAACCACTCACAGGACACGGACAGAAAAACCCAAACATACGGAGCATTTTAGACCCTAGTGTACAACGTACATTTTGTATTTGAGACGCAACCCTTGTGCCACTTTACAACTGCTGTATTTTACATCCGGACGCCGCGATTATTCCCGCTGACTTATCAGGATCGAGTAGCGGTAATGAGTAGCCGTACAGCCGCTGTCGAGACTGATTAGTCCTCGGATATTTCTCCGATATTCCATCACAGGACACGTTAATGACAGTAAGAGAAGCTGAGCGATCTTAAGACGTCATGCTGAAGACTTTAGAGTTTGCAAGAAATGCTACAGAAAAATATACTACATTTATACCACCATGAATTAACCAGCGCTGATTTATAACATGAATCTGAATTAGTATACAGTAGCATAATTAGTTACTGAATTAGTTGTGAGATACACTGTCGGGGGGAAAAAGGTTACTAAGGGGTACTTTTCCTTGCTGCTAGGGTTATCAGTACCTTTATGTTTAGTAGTTGTGCAAATGGAAATGTGTGCGTAGTGTAGCTTTAAAATGATTTACGGTGCTTTTTAGATTTTTACAAGGTACACTTTATAGGTAAAATACACCTATAGAGGCAACACATGCAGAAATACAGGTACCAAACAGAACTTGTTGTGAAGGTGCCCCTTCTGTACCTTTAGGGTATCTTACACCTGGGAAGGTGCACACAGTGATACCTTGGTATTCAACACTAATTGGTTCCAGAGGTGACGTCGAATACCAATTTCATCGAATACCAAGTAATGTTTCCCCATAAGAAATAATATACATGAAAATAATTGCTTCCCTGCCTCACAAAATTCACAATATTGTACCCTATTTTTTGGACATTTCCCTCATAAGTGACAATCCTATTAAACATAAACATAAACTAACCCTATTAAACATTGTTCTGAATAAAAGTCGAAATCGTAGATCTGGGAATTTGATATTCTTTGGCGAGATCAGTCACACACACCACTTGAATATTTCGCCCCGATTTCTTTCTGACCCTCAGTGGTTGTTCTCAGGGCTGTTCTCTCGGCCCCAGTGCTGCCTGAACTCCCTTTCTTGCTAGACAGGGTTACCGTATTTAACCATGAAACACTAAACAAAACACGCCTGGGGTTATGGAGCCGTCACGCACAGATGATGCGTACACCACGGATGTGACGCTCGGTCTGATTCGGTTTTGTTCACACCGGGCGTATGACATGAAATGGTGGCGTGAGAGAAAAAAAAAGAAAGAGGTCCTATAAAGTCATTTTTAACAGTAAAAAAAACACTAAAATACTTTACAAAACTGAGCCTTTTTGGGAGAAAATCACTTTTAATTAACATTTGGTTCGAATTTTCTTCAGAATATTGATATTTGTTGAAATCCGTGGAAATCATGAGAACGTTTGGCGAGCCGAACACCGCGCCGACGTCGATTTCCGAGGGGAAAAAAAAGAAATAATAATATCGAGGACTTCGGATACCAAGCTAGCGCTGCACTGTACGAAGTACCTGCTTTTAGAATAAAGCTAAAAAAAAAAAAGGCTAAAAGTCGCCTTTAAGTGGATCCCAAAGATTCAAAGACGTACCCTACACCACGACATGAGTGACATGGAAAAGTACCTTGATTTCCAAGAATGTAAAAGTACAAACGGTGTAGCTTTTGAAGGAAACCTACGGCCTAGTGCCCAACCTTAACTAAAGCTACAAAAGGTTAAAGGTCGCGCGCCGTGGCTAGCATTTGTCCCCTAGCATTATTGACCTATAACTGACGGTATATCTCAGATTTCAGGTGAGATACGTTTATTATTACGCCCCCAGAGAAATAAACGGTGTGCCATGATATGTGTTTCACACGCGCATGATGAAGGACATCAGGAGATTCTTATTCAGAGCTTTTGTATGCGAAAATGCGAATCCCATGGACTGAGAAACATGTAGGCGTACGGCACGGCACGGCACGGCACGGCCAACTCACGTTTTACTCCTTTGACTTGGAAATTGTATCGCCGTGTTCTTCCCATCACGCGCTCTAAAACGAATACAGTGTGTTCTTTTATTAAACATGTCAGAACTCTATTCAGATCCCGATGACGGGTCAGATTCTGTCGTACACTCAGTTGTGTGCGTGTGTGTGTGTGTGTGTGTGTGTGTGTGTGTGTGTGTGTGTGTGTGTGTGTGTGTGTGTGTGCCTTTTTTGTTAAAGTCTTTGGGTTACAGGAGATCATCCTGACCCCTCTGGGTTCCTCGGTCAGCATGAGGAAATGAAAGGTAGAGGTCATATGCTGAAGAAAAGGAAAGAGAAGAAAAGAAAAGTAGAATCTCATTCCTTTGACACATCTAGGTGTGAAAGTGGTGTGTGTGTGTGTGTGTGTGTGTGTGTGTGTGTGTGTGTGTGTGTGTGTGTGTGTGTGTGCACTTTATTTCAACACGAATCCTATGTGTGTATTATTATTATTATTATTATTATGCTGCGTTAGTGCTTTTAGCTCTAATTAATCATCATCATCACACAAAGCTGCATTCACTGTCCAGCGGCTTGTCATGATTTAAAGCCCCTCCTGACGTCCAATCTAAACACAGCCAGCCGTGCAAATCCCTGCTTTTAAGCCTTACAAAGAAAAAGTCAGACACCAAAATGGAATTCATTCTTCTAATAATTATTTGAAGTGCCCTTCTCGGAGCCTTTAGAGAGACGCAGAAGTGTTTTGGGTTTTTTTTCTTTGTTTTGTTTCATTTTACTGTCAGGAGGTTCATGTTATTTGGATATTTACAGCATACATGTAATTATTATTATTATTATTATTATTATTATTATTATTATTGCTGTTGTTATTATAAGTCCAGAATTTATTCGGCGTGGGCTGTTTCAAGCACAAGAGTTTGATTTATAGTTCTGATGAAGTTTATAGTTTTTTTCCCCATTGAAATACAGCAGAAGGAATTTCCATGGACACCTGATAGACTTTACAGCTGACCAATCAGCAGTTTTACACACACACACACACACACACACACACACACACACACACACACACACACACACACACACACACACACA
>JAQMCW010000005.1:19055993-19067974 GCA_030068335.1 Chrysichthys cranchii
GAAATAGGAGTATCGGTTCATGGTATCGGCACTTTATGGACGAGTACGAGTATTTTAGCAAAGTATCGGCCTGATACTGGTATCGGTATCCGTGCAACCCTAATTATTACGTTATTAAGTACAACATTTGATGCTCATTAGAAATATGAATTAAAAATGGCGAACTGCAGCTTTTAAGGCTGAGTCGCACTCGCAGCTCACTATTTTTGAGATTTCTAGCGGCTTTGGATCGCAGACTTCTGGTGCAATCCCCACCCCAGATTCAAATGTAAAATATTCAAACTTTGACGCCCAAAAAGCGCAAATTTTAGCTAATTTTAGACTGTAGGTAATATTTCCTGATCTGAAAAAAAAAGATGCTTGGGATGCAGTTCATCAATAGATTAGATTAGATTAGATTAGATTAGATTAGGTAACTCTTGTGCTTATGTGTTTTTATGTTTTATTTTGACTAGCTTGGTAGCAATCAACTTTAGCAGTGCTAAAAAAAAAAAGAATCAATTTGGGGGGTGGGGGGCAGAATTCCTTTGCGAGCATGAAGACAAAACGCCAAGTCACGACAATACTGCTACTTGAACCATTTTAAAACAATACGAGGGACGTTTTTCTTCTGTTTTCTCACACCGAGTGTGACATCACCTTTATCAGAACATTTGTTGATTTAAAAAGTGTCCCTCCGTCACACGCTCTTCCTTCTCTGGAGTAGAATCCATCCCTCTGCTCTCTCTCCGTCTCCTCCTCTGTAAGTAAAACACTGATTCGCGTCACCTCTCAGCCTGACGTACTGGTCTCCTGCCGTCTAGCTGCCTGTAAACATAAATCTCCTCAGTAGTGAGATCTGGTTCTTAGATCACATGAGCCTTATCAATAATCATGTGCTTCATCATCCTCAGCATCATCACCACTCGCCCAGGGTCCACTACACGTCTTTAGGCTTCTTTAAAAGCAATCAGACGAATGCTGTTAACCGTACCATGCGTAACCTCGTAGTATCCTGCATCATGGTGCTGTACTGAACTCTACAGAGGGTCGAGTTTAACACTTAGGCCCCGATTCACCCCGAGTGACACGTGTTAAAAAGTGGCCTGGTTTTAGAGGTAGAAAACAAAATGCCTGTCCAACATAAGGTCGTTTTAAACGTGTTTAAAATATTAACTTGCTTTAAAAGTACACTGTATATTTTTTATTTTATTTTTTCTTAATCTTTCGTACCTTTTAATATGCATGTTTCTTTAGGAAACTACCACGTAGTAGTGGAGGTGTTCTCAGAGTGGGCGGGGCATGCTCAGGCTCATCTGTCAATCACGACGACATGAGCCAATCCTGCGCACCTGTGAGGTCACGTATGACGAAGTGGGCGAATAGCGCTTTCTGAATGATACATATTAAAAGGTACAAACGGGGTACGCTTGGTGGTTCCACCCCTGTGAACAGGACCGGTGCAGTTTAGTACCCATTTTTTATTATTATTATTTTTATTTTTTTTACTTTTAGAGTGTAGAATGAATAAACATGTTCACAGTCGCTGTTTAAACACACTTGTTACGGTTATACCGTACATCATTTGAAGAACCTTCAGATTAAAACTCAGTGTACGGTCTAAATTGACCTTCCTCTGACTGATGTAAAACAGAAAAATGCAAAGTTTAATACCTGCTGTGTGGTTGGATTCGTGTGTGCGGGCAGTTAGTGCACCTGAAGTGGCTTTCGGGTTGAATAAATCACACTGTGGGTGCTAAATTAGCATTGGCTTCGAGTTCGCGCTGCACTTTTAAACAGAAACAGGCTGAAACGCAATATTAATTACTCGTTTGAACGTCACAATAAGCTTCTGCGGTTTTTATGTTCTTTTACACACACACACACACACACACACTATATATGTGCAAGCCTTTTAGTAAATCGGGACCTGCCTTGTTGAGGTATCGAACAGCGCTTGGGGTGGAGCTGGGACGCAGGCAAACGTTCGAAGTGCGTACAGATGCTGCTTGCACACACGGTAATAATGTAACATTGAAGGCATGTGATAAATAACGTCGGTCCACACTTTGAACAATTTCATTCACATTTTTGCTGGACGTGAAGCGCTGCAGAGTTTGCAAGTTTGGCCAAAAAAAAAAAAAACCCAGTGTGGTTCTTGGCTGATCTAGGGTCGAGGGACAGCTTGTAAACGTCACTTCTGGCTAATTTCCACGTAAAGTGCCATCACACTCGAAGATGAGCTTTCGATTTAGGGTTTATAGTGAGACTGAAGGAGTCTCCTTGGAAAGGTTTCCAAACAGTGGCAGCAAGAAATTTAAAAAACAAAACAAAACAAAAAAGATTTAAACATAAAATTGGAAGTTAACGGAAAATACCGACGCACAGCTGATGAAACGTTCACCGATCAGGATTAAGCTAAACGAGTTGCCGTGTTATTTTTCATAATTCTTCATTTCTGAAAATCATTTCAGTTCTGCTGTTTGTTTTTGCACAGTTTTTCTGGAGTCACACGCTCCCTAAAAAGATCGCACTTTTTTTGGAGGGTTAGCTTTAATTTTAGAAGCATTTTTTCACGTTAAGTGGCATTCGACAATCTTTAATTTTCTCAAGATCACACTTGGTGTTCCATGTTTGTGTGTGTGTGCTTCCGCTGATGTTTCACTGCACTTGGCATTTATTTCACTGCAGTTAAAAACCATCAGCTCAAGCCTGACCTCTGGCTGACCTCTGATAGTAATCCCTTTATTCATGCTCAGTTGAATGTCTAGGTGTGTGTGAGGGAGTGTGTGTGTGTGTGAGTGAGAGTGTGTGTGTGTGTGTGTGTGTGAGTGAGAGTGTGTGTGTGTGAGAGAGAGTTAGTTTAAATCCACCCTTTACTGACGATGTCTAGAAAGGAACCCAAACGGTACCAGAACCCAAAATCCTCTGATCAGGGTGGATGAGCAGTCTACACTTTTCTGTTTGACAGGAAATCAGGAGCTTGGCTGTCCTGTCGATCTGTCCATGTTCGATATGTGAATATATTAAAATATAAATATATATAAATATATATAAATATTATATGACGCAAATACTGTTGTATCAGCTACAAATAGTTAATTCCTGTAACTCCTATTTCAGAATTTAGTGCCTTTTTTTGGACAGTAGACTGTTCAGTAATTAACATGTAGTACATGTATGCTTTGACTTTTTTAAGACTTTTTTTTTTTTTTTAAACCTGTGTTTATTTTAGTACTGTATCTTCTAGAGAATAAAGTCTAAATCGAGGACGAGCCCCGAATTGTGTTTTTCTTGAAATAAACAGTTCCCTGAACGGGAGTTCAATCTCCTGCTATTAGTCGTCCGGTTGAACGCGACGTGTTCGAGCGGGAAGGTCACTCACGTGTTCAGGAGAGAGAGGGCTCTCCGGACCAAGAACACGTGATTTACATGAACTTGCAAAAGAAACAGAAGGAAGAAAAAATAATAAAAAGACAAAACAGAAGTACGAACAGAAACAACTGGAAGCAGGGGGGGGGCGAGATAAAATGAAAGATAGATCTGAAAAAAGGAATGAAAGAAAACGAAAGGAAGGAAGAAAAAAGGAAATTGATAGAATTGGGGAGGGGGGTTAGAGGGAGGAAGGAAAAAAAGACAAGATGAGAGAAATCAATCATTACAAAAAGGCATAGAAGTGTAAGAAGGAAATAAAGAATCTGTAGGAAAATGATCAGAAACACATAATAGAAGAAAGAAAAAAATGAAGGGAAGGGAGAAAGACAATAAGTAATAGAAAGAGGGGGGGAAACCTGAAGAAATAAACTGGGCCGGACGTAATCTCTCTTCCCCATCAATCACAGGGAGACTAGCCAATCCTGGCTCATGTATGTGGAAGTGGGTGGACAGCGCTTTCACAAAGAAAAAATAAAGGGGAAGGAAGAAACAAAATGAGAGAAAATAAATGTTAGAGGAAGGAAAAGACAAAAAGATTGTTTTAAAATGTTAGAACATACGATTAGAAAAAGAGAAAGAAGGGACTAAACAAAATGGAAGAGTACGGGGAAAAAGAATGAGAAATAATACTACTGATGAGGCGAAGGAGGGAGGGAGGGAGGAGAAAGAAACAAAGAAAGAAGTCCCAAACGATGAGAAACACATCCTTTTAAAACAGGCATGCCCAGTCTTATCTCGGAAAGGGCCGGTGTGGGTACAGGTTTTCGTTTCAACCAAGAAGCCTCACCTGATTCCAACTGTTTAATCAGTTGACCTAAGCTTTCAATAGGTTCAGGTGAGACTGCTGCTTGGTTGGAACAAAAACCTGCACCCACACCGGCCCTTTCCGAGATAAGATTGGGCATGCCTGTTTTAAAAGGTCAGATGGAGGGAGGAAGAAAGAAAGAAAAATGGTTGGAGAGAGGGAAAACTGTATGGGGGGACGACGACAACGACATGATTAATGAAGAGCGTGAGGGATGCTGCGGGGTTGGTAAATCAGTCGTTTTTATTTTTTCTTTCCACAGAGATTACTGTACAGTCGATATAAAAGACATTATAAAGGAATTATTATACACGATTACTCTTTGGATAACAGCGTCAAATTACAAATAATTAAATTAATCCCAAACTTGTGCTCAGATTGAACTCTCGGAATGCGCACACACACACACACACACACACACACACGATCAGTGCGAGAGGAAGCTGTTGATGAGGATGAAGGCCATGTAGAGGGAAACTGCACTTCAGGAGCCGTGAGTCGGTGTAGAGAGCGCACAGAGGCGGGAGGAACCATCTCCAGGGGCTGGGGGGTGGGAGGGTTCAATGGAGCACGTGTAGCTGTGTCGGAGTCCCCGAGCCCACCTGGAACGGAGCTGAAAGGACACTTCGTGGTCGATTTATTATTAATATTGCTGTGGATTGGTGGGTCAGGGTCGAGGACCGGTACACGTCCGATATGAAAACGTACACAAGACGACGGTTCTAGAATCTCCAACAGGCTACGAGACACGCCAACTGGAAGTCAACAGTAAATCAGTGCCAAGTGGTCAGTCGCACTGTCGAGTTAAATCCTTGGGAAATATTTTGCGTCAGTAATACAGATGTCAGTGGGTGAAGCGTTGACCGCTCTCGTTAAAGATCACGCTGTATGAGTGCGTGAGGACGGCTCAGATCACACGGTGAATATCCTCCGCCGATAGACCTGTGATTAAAGAAAATGTACTAAATGTACGTACAATGACCGGCACGGATGCGAGCGCTCGACGTAAACGTGAGGTAACATGGATATTTTCTGTCTGTTAGCATGATCACGTTTCCATCACGTGAGCTTGCCGCCCTCTGTCCTATTGGTCAGTTTTAGAAGCGCGGCGTCGCAGCATGTGCTATCGATGAGACCTTGTCGTCAACCATCTTGGGTCACCGAATTGACTCAGATCGTGAGCGTCGCATTACGCGTCACAAGACCGCCGATCTCGACTAAAGAATTCGATCTTTTTTCTTTTTAAATGTATTTTGTCTGTGAAATCATGATGGAAATTTGTAGCATTTAAAGCCAGAGATTCTTTATTGTCTGCACTCGCGAGATTAGAAAAAAAAAAAAAAAAAAAAAAAAAATTGTGATGCTTCTCTGGCCGCAACATCATCATTACACTCAGCACCGGCCACACTTACAACACTGGATACAATAAAAGCACGACTGAAATAATTTTGGACGTTAATCCGAGTTCTGTTACGTGCGTAATACTTATAAAAACAACAACTCCTGGTGTGTATAGAGTGAAAGCATGAGAGAGAGAGAGAGAGAGAGAGAGAGAGAGAGTGAGTGTGAGAGCTCACAGCATGAAAATCCTCTCGGTGAAATCAATGAAACCGAAATTTTATGTAAGTTCAGGTTCCAGGACTATAAATCACAACGTTCATGCTACGTGTACAAAACACACGATTAGACACGACTGTAACATCTCGAGGGGCAGGGTCAAGCGGAATGCTATGATTGCCGAAGGGGGCGGGGCTTAGACGAAACATCCTACGAGTTGCAGGTGCGAATGTTTAAACTCGTAGGAAATGGAAATGTGTAAACGCTCAAAGTGACTCAAGTATGAAGTAAATGTTTTGAAGAATTCTGCATTCGCAATTCATAAAACTAGGAACTTTTCTTTATTCATCAGTAACCTCTACACTCACCACGCCACCCAGATCAGCCAATCCCAAGAAAGCGGCGATGTTCTGAGTCACTTGTGCGCAACTTAACATCTGTCTTGATGCACAAGGCACAGATAATATAAAAAATGATAAGAGACTGTTTTTTAAAGACTTGTGCAATGATGAGATGAAAGAGATGTGTCTAATGACATCACACACACACAAACATACATACACACACACACACACACACTTCCACTAAACTGTTCTATTAGTTAGAAGACTCTGGAGTTAGTGAAGAAAAATAAAATCAGGAAAATAAATACTACTTTAAGGAAATCTGCCCCCCCTGCCTCGGGGAATCTTGTAAGTTACAAAGACGATGGCTTTTTATCTCAGCACCGAGTCCTCGGTTAGACTTTTAACGCGCTATAAAATAAAACAGGAAGAGACGCCCACTGGGTGGGCTCGCATCTAATCTAAATCAAATGTGCAATGTTTTAATTCAAATTCGATTCCTAGATTGCAAACATTTTATATATATATATATATAATTCCACATAGCTATCTATAATCATTAAAATATACTTTAATAAAATCAATATTGCATTCGATTTGCGAAGTCACGTTAACGACTTGAACCCTGCGTTCAGACTAACGAGGGACGAAGTGCGATTTTAATCGGGATTTTCTCCATTACGTGCAAACGCCGCTTACTGACTGAACAATCCTCTAGACTGATACGCTAGTACGGTTAGCTAGATGGCTAATCTTCTGGCGCGCACGTAGTGTGTAACTCGAACACTGATTAGCGTGTTATTTTCTAGCTGTACACAGCTGCTGTTGTTTACTCAACACTGGAATGTCCAGGCGTCACGATGGAATCGTCGTGCATCGGTGTGAACGCAGGGTAAGGATTAAAATGCAATGGTATAACCCATCTTTCTGGTCTGCTCCCATGTGCAAGAACATTCATTATTCGTGCCCAAGCGTGTGCATCTCTGACTGCGGAACGATGCAAGACGTTTAATACTTTAACCTCTCTAGGAATGACTTTCGTTCCACTTATTCACTTGTACGCGAATGAATAAAGTGTAGCCCTTAGGCACTGTCAGGAACCGGTCTGCCCATTTATCTTCCTACACGGCGTCTTCGCCGCTAAATTCAAAGCTCCTCATGGAAGACTGAACTTTTCTGATCGCTAAAACGATCACGCTTCTGTCAGTAACAGGCGTTTCTGACATTTTCATCCGACGGTCACGTGCCATTCTTAACCGGAGGTTTATCCTCATGAATTCCAGTGCAACGTTAAAACCTTTTCTCCCAGATAAACCGATCCGTTCACGTAAATCACTCAAGCTCTACATGCTACGTGCTCTGAGGTATGTAGTGGCCTTCCCCCCCCATATGAGCTACAGACTTTTCTCCTAACACGATTCCGTCTTTTTTCTTGCTCTCCCACATGCAATTAAATACCGCACATCGCCTTAAAAATGCAACTTCCTGTCTTGAGGCCTATTCACACTAAACAGGACACACCACGGAAGTGTAAAAGAGCTGGAAATTATTTATTCCTAACACAAATCACAGGGAGCCGATCCTGATCCCTAGCAGCGTTCACCCGTACGTTTACTTGTAGAGTTCGATTTATTTAAATGTACATCTGATCTATTAGATAGATTAGACATTCTCCCGAAGCGACATTGGAGCTAAAACAATGCCATAGACGTAACTTTGCACTTGCTTTTCCAACGAAAGCGCTGATGTGTTTTATTCTAAAAATAAGCATCATACAGCTCTAACACGAGCCGCCAACTTTTCAGTCCGACGCCGACGAGACGGCATGACGTGAGCCGCACGAGATCATCCAAAAGCCACAGAAATTAAGCTTTAAACAGCGCAACAGTACGGGAAAATTAATAAGAGCCTCAGCACATCACGCATAAAATTCGTGTTCGGTGTGAACAGGCCTTCAAAATAGTGAACCTAGAATTTTAGATTTTATCATTTTGTCGCATCTTCTGATGCAGAACCTGCTTTCTCACACATCAGGCACAACCGTCATCTCTGACCAATCCCTGAGATCAGACCACGCACTGACAGAAGGCTTTCTCGCTTGTGTTAAAGAGGAATAAGTGATAAAGAAAAAAAAACCAAACAAACAAACAAAAAAAAAAAAAAACTGAAACACAAAGGCACATTTGGGATTCACAGCACAGATTATTGACTAAAGGGGGGAGGGGGGGGTTTAAAATCATGCATAATCACGTAAAACACGAGTCCACAAAAGGACTTGAGAGAATCGGGGCAGGATAACCTCAAACCGTTTGACCCTAGAAAACAGGGTTCCTTGTTATGTTCGAGTTCCGACTCGCACGCTTTATTCAGTGTTGGGATGCGACTCGTCACGTGAGTGGGTAAGCTGGTGTAGAGGTGAGAACGAGGGAACGCCACAGCTCCTCTGCGTAGAACCGAGCACCAGGGATCCCAGCACGAGTGCATGAATTTGATTCTGTCCCCGTACAGGAAAAAAACGGCGTTTAGTTGCTCCAGGATTTGCGGTTCTCCGCTTTCTGACCGGTCAGGCCCGAACCCGCCTTAACCTGCAGGAACTCCCCGCTACGCCGGTTCTCCCCATGCCGTCTGGACGCGTCACGCCGGCTCACTCGGTCCGCCCGCACGAGCACTCCGTAACCGGGGTTACAGCGGAAATACTGACGGCCTGCTACAGAGCCGTCGTTTTTACCTGCCGGGAGAAAAGGTCTTCGTTAGGAAGCGGAGAGATCAGGGCACAAGGTTTACCTTTAAAATGCGCCAGTTTATACACAACTACGGAGGATTCTGTTTTAGCACAAAGATTATGAAAATAAATAAAAGTTAGACAGATTCTAAAAATACTTGAGAAATCTGTAACCCTAACCCTACTCCACTAGCACTGAGGGATATTATGATGGATAATATCGATATCTTGATAAATTGTGTCACTGCATGGTTTCGAGACATTATTGATATTGTATAACTAAAAAATAAATAAATAATTTAATTAAAACTGGCTGAAGCAGCTGATGTGAAGGTAAATATTTTTGTGCGTAATCATTAATAAAAAAAATTTTTTAAACAATTGTCATTTTCAGAATTTTTAAATAATATTTTTTGAAATATAAATTATAATAATAATAAAATACATGTATTTTTATTTTATAACAACAAAAGTATATATTAATATAAAAATCATTTATTATTACTTCTTATAGTTATCATCGAACTGTTATTATGTAAACCCCACACTGCTGTTGGTAGTTCACCGATACAACGTTAAGCACATCGTGTACTGTGAAAATACCTTTAAGAATATGATTTGGGTCACCTTTATGAAAATGATGATGATACCGTAGTATGTTTGTCAGGCAACCAGTACAGAAGATCGGGATAATTAATGTGCAAGTAACCATTCCACACCGTGCGTGACTGACCTGCGGGTGTGTCGAGCTCCACTCCAACCCAGATGCCCTCTGAGAAGTCTGTGTTCCCGACGTAGCGCACCGTGCCACACTTGCTGTTGGCCACCAGGACGCTTTCTCCAACTCTGAGCCAGCGAGGGAGTTCGGCGTCTTTGCTCGTTCCGTCGGAGCTGCCCTCCGCCCCGCCTCCTTCTCTTTTCTCCTTCTCATGCTCAGGCAGGATGGGGCTGAACGACTTCAGGTTGGACGGTTTGACCTTCTGGAGGGAGAACGCGTAATCTGTAGCAGCTTTAGGTACTAATGGAGGGACGGTTACTAGTTTAACTTCTGAGTGAGAAAAGGGGACGCCGTTCCGAGGCGTGGGCTGTAGATCTTTAGGGTCGGGGTTCTGCTGAGGTTCCTCGTCATGTTTTAGCCCAGATTCTGCAGAAGGAATGGAGGCGTCCTCGCACTCATCTGCCCCACGCCGGGACGCATCGAAGGTGTTGGGGCTCGGGGTAAGGTCCCCAGACGCTGCGGAGACATCAGAGAGGGTTGCGATGGAGACACTGGTGGAGAAATAGCCACTGGAAGCTTCGCTGATGGGGCTGAGGGGCAGCTCATGAGAGTCCTGAATGGAGGAAGTGGACGTGTCCGGGCTGTCTGAGGTTTTCTCAGAGCCGGGGCTCCTCCCGATCACCGGTACCTGACACAAGGCACGAATAATGCCACAGAATAACTCAACACTGCTTCTCACACATGCGATTCCCATCTAGGATTAAGGAACTTACCGGTTCTGCTCGAACTCTGCTTTCATCTGGGCTGCTGCTAGTTTGCATCATGATACGTGGCACGTGCTGGAAGAATGGGTGAAAAATGATGTTTTTTTCTGGTTGTTGTCGTGGAATAACTAGGGTTTGCATATGTACAAAAGTGATTTATTCTGTTGCTTTTGGGACATCAGAGGCACCAACACGGTTAACAAGAAAATCCTAGCAGACAGGTAAGAAAAAGAAAATACCACAAACATTGGATTGCTTTTCTAATGTAAGAATTTTACTTGTGTTCATCAGCTAGGAAAACATGCGTGCAGAATTTCAAAAGTGTCCGTCATAGCAGGGGGGTCAAAAATAATAAATGCTACAGAGAAACAAAAGACGTGGGCACGTCTAGGACTACACACATCATCACACCCTCTCTATGTTAACATTCCTGATATTTTGACAGGTTTGTCCGAGAGAGAAAATCACTGGAATCGCACTGATGACAAAATCTTGACTTCCCGACGTGCCATAATTTTTTAAATTCATGATACAAGCATACAGATAGCCTCCATTGTAAAATGTTCAGGGTACTTAAATACCTGTTGTGATTGTGGAGAGGGACGCAGGTCCTTCTTGTCTTCACGAGCGGGGAAAAGGGACTTGAGAAGCTTGGGCATCTGAGGGACAAGGGCCTTGACTGGGGAGAGATAAGAAGCAGCAAGCCCTGAAAACCCTGAGGGGAGGTCAGGGAAGAGACGGAGGAAGAGGAGAAGGAGAAGGAGGAGGAGGGATACAGACAAGGAAGGGATGCAGACGGTGACAGGGAAACAAGGACGGGCGTGATGGAGGCAGACAGAAGAGGGCGAGAAGTTGAAGGCCACGTTGAGATGTAGTGTAACACGGAAAAAATATCAGAAACGGGAAGCCGTACAGTGAGAAACCAACTGTACGGCGACAGAACATGCTCATTTGTGCCCCATATTCATAAACGTTCACTTTTGTAATGTCAATAAAAGTCTGACAAACATTCCTCATCCCCGAACCGACTTTACTGCCTCGACTTGATTGAATAAGTCTGCCTCATTTTTATTTATTTTTTTCCTTCCCCAATTGTCGGCAAATTTCAGGGACTTAAGTAACTATACAGATCATGAGCATGAAAATCTGCACAGCAAATCAAAGTTTTTAAGGTTTCCTTAAAAATATAACAGTCACAATATTATAAGACTGGAAACGTTTTTTTTTTTGTTTGTTCTTTTGAAAAATCTCAGTCGGCAAATATAAAGATCATGAATATAAATAAACAAGTACGTTTTACTTCAGCGCCAAAGTACGGATTTTTCCTCAGTGCATGTCTAGAAAAGTTTAAATCATGATTAGATTTTATCTTTTTTTGCAGATTTTTTTTAATCATCCTTTTTTGCAGCAGTTAAAAGTTACAGCCAATTAAAAACAAGTACTTTAAAATTCTCACAGTGGTACTCAAACTCATTAGAACTTGAAAGACCTAGAAGTCGATCTGAATCTCAGAAGTTGAACCGTGGACTTAACCTCCTAAGACCCCACTGTCCTCATATGAGGACATCACATTTTCTCCAAACTATATTGTGCATATCTCCTTGTAAGATCCTCATATGAGGACCATGGGGTATTACTGTTTTGCCAAACCTCTTCC
>JAQMCW010000005.1:19068963-19085432 GCA_030068335.1 Chrysichthys cranchii
CAGCCTCGCGTTCACTATGATAGCGCATCGTTTGTTGGTGATAGTGCTTTTTTTTATTGAAAATATCAAATAATACACTGTTCTTTATCATTTTAGTTGCCATTGCACACCAAAAAGTTACGCAATAGTTGTACAAATGTTACAACCTAAAAGTTGCGATTTACAAACAAATGAATGAATACAGAGTAATAATAAAAACTTTACAAATGACTATTTTGATAAATTTTCTTAGATGTGTTTAGTATGTGCTCTTCTTGTTTTATCCGGTTCATTTTGTGTTTAAATGCTTTAAAAAAATAAATAAATAAAAAAAATTTTTAAAAAAATTGTGTAATTTTTTGAAGCCGGGAACCAATTAATTGGTTTTCCATTTCTTCTTATGGGAAAAATTCGATCAGAACTCGAACTTTTTAGGCTTCGAACCCAAGCTCGGAACAGATTAAGTTCGAGTTCTGAGGTACCGCTGTATTCAGACACATTGCTCTTAAATACTGCGCCGTATACATGCAGCAGGAACAAACAACAGAGCATAGAGCCAATCTAATACAGCACCGTATATTAGATTACGAGAAAGCAGAAGCTGTAAAGTAGAGGAAGAGTGTGTGGTGGAGACGGAGAAAGGCATGACCGGGTTACCTTGCTCTGGATCCTGGGTTTGGGGTGGGCTCTGGCCCGGTGGTGGCGGCGTGGGTTCTCTGGTGGGCCGAGGCAGCGTGCGGCTGAACTGCGGAGCCGTCAGGAAGATGTCCTGCTGACTTTCCCATCGATTCTTCACAAAAAACAAATAAAAACAGGTTTTTAAACTTTTGGAATTACGTGCAGTAATGGACAGGAAAACAGAATGTACAGTTTGCTCACCTTGTTGTCCTCCAGGCTTGAGTTTAGAGACAGATCCTGTCTGCTCCCAGAAAGCTATTGGAAAAAAGATTATCCAAAGATCACACCAACTCTAGTGAGAACTTGAACTGTCCTTGCTGTAAGCCAGAGTGTACTTACCCTGTGAACGCTGGGCGAGCTGAGACTCCGTCTGCTTCCCTTCCCTTTACCGGCCAAGTGCTCCTTCACAGCCACCTCCTGAAAACACAAAACCATCACCACACATTCAACAAATCAGATCCGCTCTCACGTTTGCTTAAGCGCTATTCATCATCCAATTCAACTCAACTCCAAATCATTTATCTAAACCCAGCTGGTGACACGTAACGGACCTGTCTGAGGCGATCCAGCGTGAGGATGTTTTCCACAGCCAGGACACTGCGCAGGTATTTCTCTATGGCCGCCTCGTTGTCTGACGATTTGGGGTTCTCCGTGTTGGCGGCCATGCGGGCAAGCATCTCCCTGTCCTCGGAGCTCTGAGCATCCTGAATATGAACGCAGTTGCACATGCAAGTTCACAGTGCAGTAATCCAGAGGTTGCAGCATTTTTTTCCCCTCGTTTATTTGCATTTATTAGTGCGCGCTCACTTACCCCTGGGATGTTGGACACAACCTCAAAGGTCACCCCGCATCCAGGCACAGTGCTCCGTGTGGACATTCTCTTGAGGAAGTTCTGGGCAAAACCCTGCAGATGCACAGATAAACACGTACGGCGCAAACAGCGTTAGATTTCCGCACTTTTCTGAGTCTGAGCTTCGGAATCGTAAAAGGTTATTGGTTCTACGACGTGGTCTCTGGATTGGAAAACTGTCATGGGGTTATCTTTAATGCCTCATAAGATTATATTAGCAAATATACAGCGACATTTAAATTTTAAACAAGCAAGCATGCAAGCAATAAATAAATACATAAACTACCCGCCTGAGTAAACTATGCTTTATTCACATCACATCCAAAGAATTAAACGAGAAGAGAATTAAGAGCGAGTGCGAACCTGTCGTCCGGTGAGATTGACGCAGATGCGTTTCCGGAGGACGAGCTGCATCTCTGCCGGGTGGCTGAGCTGCACCATGGTGCGTACGGTCAGGTAGACCCTCTGGTCTGGAGCGCCACCTCGACTCAGCTGAGGACACTCATGAACTGTGGAGTCCCAGGAGGCCTCAGCTTTTACCTGCAGTAAAACAGCAGCAGTCAGGGTTAGCTCTGGTGAGACCAGAGTCAAGTTGTGTTAGATCAGCATCAGAGCCTGGGAAGAGATAGGAGTTCAACGACTGGCCGTTTAATCGAGCAGGCTTAAAAAAATATATAAAAAAAATAAATTCTCAGAAAATTGCTCATTATTATTATTATTATTATTATTAAACCATCACTGTTCAAACTCAAAGTTATAAACTTTTACGCTTACACACAGTTGCTGCCTCGCTGCTTTAACTCACAGCTGTCTCATAAGGCAGGACTTTCGACATAGGGCATCTTCTAAGGGTGCTTGTTTTTAAGATAACGACTTTTTAAGCCAGCATGTGTGACGTCACATCTTGGCTAAGAGATGCCTCCCAAATCATATCAAACAAACGTTTTTGGTTACAGTTATGGGGTTTTAAGGTAGTATAATATTTATTTCTTGCGGACTTTTCAAAAAACCTAAGCAAAAAATGCAAACTTTCATACAAAATCCATATTTGTGAAGAAATTCATTTTCTGTGAAGCTTGGTCTGCCATCTTTTGCATATTTTCCAATGCTCGTGGGAGCTGTAGTACAGATTTATGGGTAATAGGCAACACTTAGGCTACAATATGTGATGCCTTGAACTGGGGGCAGTTTAAAGGCATCTTAGAAGACCGGAAAGAAGAGTTCGATCAGTTTCAGTAAGTCTTTGTTGCCTCACTGTCTTGTTGGAAAGTTTTTTTTATGCCGTTTCGCATGCACCCCTAGTGTGTACCTGGGATAATTCCCAGCATTCTACTTTGTATTTTTACTAATCACACCTGGGTGCTCTCGTTAATTCACACTAGACCGCTGTAAACCCTGATACGGATCCTATTTTTAACCACAATATTTGATTAGCTCCCCCTGCTGGTAATACAAAATAATGCCTTTCACACTAGAAAAGACCACATGAGTGGTGACCACCAGCCTGCACCATTTCTTCAACATCGCCTAGAGTCCTAAACGCACATCCCTCACCTCTCCATCGTAGTGCTTGACGATCTGCAGATCGAAGAAGTCGTCTTCGTCCTCTCCACCCAGCGTGGCATCCCAGCCACCAGCTTCGGGGCTCTCCAGGTTTTCTTGGGAGCTAAAATCATCAGCTAAAATAGAGGCAAAAAATTCTGGGTTTTTAAACAGAGACCAAAACTGGAGTTCTGGCATTTCTTAAGCGTTTGAGTCAACATACCACTCAGGTCAAGGAAGAGGACTGGAATGTGAGTTTCCATCCCAGGCACCGGTACCCTGCCAAGACAAAAATATCAACATGGCGTATCCAAAACACTTCATTTTAAACCATGATGAATTACTGAACCTTTTGAACCACCAAGAAATTGTTAATGGTGTAAGAATCTCACTCAGTCGTATATATTTTATGTCTATGAATTTATGTGTTTTTTTGCTTGTCATGTGCCGAGACATTTATTTCTACATTTTATCAGCAAACAGATTGCAGGATGGATAAAAGAAAATTATTAAGTGGCATTATTAATATTAGCAATAATAACAGAACATATTAAGCATTAAAAGACTGTAGATGGAAGCCTCACCACTCTGCAGGAGCTCCCGGGATGCCGCTGCCAGCAGAGGGCACCATCACCGCATTCCTCTCCTCAGTGAGAGTCAGACGGCACTCCAGCAGCTGAGCCTCGCGCTCCATATCGTCCTCAGACTTATCTGATCACATACAGGAATCATGTTTCACCAGATGAACCTCTTGGCGTGCAGGCGAATATCTCAGGGTCTCTAGATTCTGAATTTTGCAATGCTTTCCGCAATACTGCCTTTTTATTAACACATATCCAGGTGATTCATCCAAACTATTTCCAGAATCTATTTTTACCCGCTCTTTTTCACGATTCTTACTGGGCACTTCCCATCGATGGAAGGCTGTTCCATAAATTTCCAAGCAGCATGGGAGCTATGAGGAGGTTTTTTTCCTTCTTTTTTTTATTTATTTATTTATTTATTTATTTTTAAGAGAACAGGGTGTTCGACATATACATATAAAAAAAAGTTTACAGAAACAGTCCCATCAAATTGGAAAAACAGTTCCTACTGCACATGGCATTTTTTCCCAAGCTACTTCTTCCCCTTTAGGGAGCTGAAGATTTCTCTTGTGCATTGAAATTCTTCTCATGCTTAGCACCCAGACACAAACTTGACAATAAAGCTGATTACATTACTTTTATCAATGACACAAACTGTGAAACCAAAAATCAAATGCATGTTCATTATATTTTGCCTCCAAAAACATTAATAAAATTCTTTATTATTGATGTATTTTTGCCTGAAATGACAAACGTGTTTCTCCGGACTCCAGAGGTTCTTATTTTTATTTTATTTCTGTCAGCAAACAAGCCTGCAGACTCAGCAAAATATTTTCATAGGACAGGACTTCAAAGGTTCATCCCTAAAAACCCAGTCTGGCTCAGATTCCCAGCTTTAACATGTTGAGATTGTTGAGAAATGTTTGCCTCTGAACTAAGACGGAGCAGGGGAGTGCAGCAGGTGGGACAACTCTACCTGTTTTGCTGATCAGACCCTGGAGATGCTCGTCCAGGTACTGCTGTCTCTTCGTGAGAGCGGCCAGCCACTGGTGTCTCAGCCGCTCCAGGTCTCGCTCCTGTAATCAAATGGTTAATTAGTACCCTCACCAGAGAAAGCGGACAATAAAAGTTTAATAGTTTAATACCACTGTACCTGATAGCTGTCCATTTCATCCCCTTCCGCCTACAGAACAAGAAAGCGACCCATTAAGTCATGGTAAACGACTTGGCAGCCGTTTGGAATGAAAGCCTCTGATGAATGAGTAACTGGAATTTTCCTGGGAAGTAAATAAGGTTTTGTATTGCACCTGTTGCGAGTCACTGCCTTTAACGGGGCGAGCCTGTCTGATCTCCACACACCCGACGGACACGCCCAGAATGATCTCGGCTATCAGTGGCATAGTGCCAGAGTCCTGCACCGAACGCACCTCCACCTGCACACGCCGAGACTGACCCTGCAACACACACGCACACCAAATGTAACACACTTTTACACAGAATGGCAAGAAAGATCCAAGATGTTCCACCACTCACTAAAAGTCAAAAGCCTAGATTTCTGGTTTTATCAAGTATGCAAATTGTATGCATATTTAATTAGATGAACCAACAATTGGGCAAATTAAATGTCATTTTACAGCCTCAGTCTAAAAACAGATACAAGAATATTAACCGGAAAAGACACTTAAGATTAAGTCAAGTTTCTAAAATTGATACATACGAGTTCACATTGTGAGGTCACAAAATAAGCTTGAATAACTTGCAAATTATTATTATTAAAGGATGACATGGAACATCCAGAACGATTAAGCCCAGAACTGAGGTTCTTATGGCAACATTACAGCTTTACAAGTGTGGCTTCTTTTTAAAAAGAAACAAAAAAAAAGGCTCACTTTTGAGCACAACATTTAGCAGGTGGCTATTTGTATAATTCTGCATATTCATAAATCTGGACGGCTCCTTCATGGATGATGAACATGCACACATCTTTCTTCATTTTCAAAGTTTTAAACGACATGTTCGTCATCACCTGTCGCAGCTGAAAGATGCCCCCTGTGCGGACATCTCCGGCTGCCACCACCTCCACGGGCATGTACTCTCCGTTCTCATTCAGCTCTAGGATCTGCACCCACATCTCCAACTTTCGCGTCACCTCGCTCCACCTGGGCCGAGTGTGATAGGAGAGCATGAAACACACACACACTTTCTGAGGCACTTGAGTGGATTAATAAGGATGTACTGTGTTGCATTGTGTGGTGTACTGATGTATTGTACTGGTTTATTGTGTGGCAGGCACAAAAAAAAAAGAAACCATGGCACTAAGCCAGAGGGACTAGAGAATGCCACAAAATATGAATCACTGGAGTGTAAATTTATCCATGGCTCCTCTCTTCTGTTTTGTGTGGGTGGTTTGTGTTCCGCATGTTTTATAGCCGAGGAAGTGTTTTTCTTTGTGTCTCACCTGTCACGCAGCGTGCGAGTCTTGGCCTGAATAATGCTAAGGTCCCACAGGGCCAGGTTCCTGCCTGGATCAGCTTGCCTGTGGCCATACACTTCAATAGCTAGTGCTCCCTCGGTTAGATACTCGATGAAATCCTCCGTTACTGCAACGGCCAGCTCCTAACACGCGCACACATACACGCACATGCACATAAGAAATGATATACAAAGATGCAGTTACATAGATGTTATACAGCCTTTTGATGAACTAAAGGGCTCCAGAATTATCTAGGATGAAAGTTCAGGAAGAAAAGGAGTATAGTTAAGTCAGCAAACAGCACTAAAGAGTAGAGCAGCGTGATAAAATGGCTACAGCTCTCTGCTGTCTTACTTTATTGGTTAATTTTCCATACAAGCAGCTCTGAAATTAATACATCTGTGAATCACAGGTTTATATTAAGGCGCTTGTTTTTGCAAATGCAGTCTAGTTTGACTCACTGAGGACATTTGACCAACGGACGCTTTTCAGGAAACGCAAAAAAATTCCCATTCACCTGAAAATACCTACTCTGATTTTAGGAACTACGGCCGAGGAACTTAAACTCAGCCTGGTTCCTTTATCCGGAGGAAAAGCAGGCCAAATTTCCTGAAAATGTTCCTCCGTGGAATGCACCTTAACTGCTTTCTGTGTGCTGATGTCTGACCATGATAATTAATAATTATACACAATTACAAGAGATCATTGCTTCAATTGTGCGTCCATTCACTTTTGTGCTTTTGAAGCTTCCACTGTAATGTTTTTTTCCACCATGTTGCATCATAAATCCAGCATCAAGTTCTAACATGATTCTTATCATCATCCACCCACGAGGGATCTCCTTTTTCAAGCCAGACCAGATGGGAATATTTTTGACGAGAAGGAGCAGGCTAAACGATTCGCACCTTACAGCTGTCAAACACCACCATGCAGTGAGGGTCTTTCATGCTGGGAGACGAGGCAGATGGGTCCACCTCTGGAGCCACGATGATGGGCTCAGCCTGGTCCCAGAACAAGTACTGACAGAAGACAAAGTTGGACAGGTACTGGGGCAGGCCTGTAGCCTGCAGGATCTTAATCTGTAAACAGAAACAGGAATGGGGGGGGGGGAGTGAGACAGCAAAAACTGTAAGCAAACAAATTAGACAGATTTATAGAGAATACTTAAAGCCACTCAGGTAAAGAGCAGTACAACATCTTGATTTCAGGACATGGCCAGTTACCTTAGACATTCAAGGAGCAGTCTGGGCAAAAAAAATTAAATGCATACCATTATCAATTTGAGTACATTTCCAGTAAAACTCACCACTGGATTATAAACTATGGCCAATTCTGATTTGATTTGTATCAACGCGAGTATGTTGATGAACACCCATCAGTCATAAATGACAAAAAAACCCACAAAGAACCAGAGAGCTGAAAATCCCTAAAAGACGACAGAGAGCCTCTGAAGTTAGGCATGTGCTAAACCTACCATTAATGCAGTTCAGCCATTCCAGCGTATCAGCTACCACAGGTACACAAATGAAGGCTTCCCTCCTGTCACAGGGTGCCATTACTTTTGTCTGAACATAACGGGTAGTTTTATTCGTCTCAGGTGGTTTGGGATTGCCTTCTTTACAATAGTCAATAATAAAATAATAACGTTCCTTTACAGTCAGTCATTCATATGGAACCACTGAGTTTCAAAAAATGTTCACTAATTAAAACAAATATGCAAATTTAAATTTAAAGAGAGTATTTAATAAAGGATTTACACAAACTCAGGAGTGAGCGCCAGGACACAAACTGCTCACGCATCTACAGACAATGTATAAATAAATCTGTTAGCATTCTGCTTGCTGAACTTCCCCTAATCAGACAGACAGGACACTTCCAAGGTTTGAAGAATTTCACATCACAATGTTCCCTTAAAGCCACTGCCTACCATACAGACGAGTTTGCGCTCAAGCGGATCTCCCTCGGGGCTACTGTCCCCGTCTTCGCCTCCAGCCATGCTGTCCGCTACACCTCCAGCGACACGCATGACCTCCACGTGCAGACGTCCTGCCACCTGAAACATGTACACACACGCACGCACACACACAACAGATCCATCAGTATCATCATTAATAAAATAATTCAGCTGAGTATCAGCGTTGTCCACGTAATCGCACCTCTCCTTTCTGGTTAATGATGGGCACGGCGTACTGCAGCTTCACGTCATAAAACAGGCAGGACAGGAAGACGTTAGCCACTCCGATCAGGCTGTGATTGACTTGCTCGTCAAAGAACGGGTCTGCCCTTTTAAAGTATGAACGCATCACCTGTGAAGTATACGAGGGAACGGTGGTTAAAATGTCATCGCAGACACTCACTGGCCATATTCCTGCTGTGAAGGACGTACGGGATTATCCTCGTCGTAGTCCTTCCACTCCTGATACAGCTCCCTCATGTCCACCAGTCTGTTCTCCATCTTCTCCAGAGCCCAGATCTGCTTGCCTTTACCTTTCCGCCTCACCTGGATGGCAGGTTCGCTCAGCACAGCGTCACGCTACAAGGGACACAAACAAACAGAGACGATTTGGACCTAAAAATGCTAGAATGAGAAGAATCCCAATATGGCCCGTCTTATTCTGCGGAAATCCACGGGAAATGAATCATCAATCCCTGCGATGCTCGCTATTGTGAGCGCAGGGATAATCCCTGCACACTCAGCATGGTTGAGGGGGAGTTACCTTCCTGTTAGCGTTGAGGTTAGCAGCAGGAATCTGCAGAGTGACTCTGTACTCGGTTTTCTTGTCCAGTTCCTCGGCGATGAAGCTCGCCTCCTGCACCAGCAGGTTGGCCTTTACGATCTGTTCCCGAAGCTTCCGCAAACTCCGCGTCAGCACCGCCTCCCTGTGGTCGCCCATATTGAGGGAATTGACACACACGTAAGAGCGATTCCTCCCCCTCTACTCTCATTGAGGTCTTAACTGAGACTCTGACATCAAAATCACCTTCATGACTCAACATCCTTAAAGCCCCGGTAACGCGGCCCAATTTGTACGTCATTTATAAGAGCTATTCTGGAAGCACGCTTCGTCGTTTAACCAAACTCTACAGTCTCTTAGTGACTAATACTTTAATGACTCAATTATGAACTGAAAAATCATAACGTGTGGGTTAGAAATCAAAAATAGTAACACGTCGAGATAAAGGCGAAATTTATGATCGGATTATTAAGATACAGGTTCTATTCAAATACAAAGATACTCTGGTATACGCTTTACCTTTCCTCACTCCATTGGCGCAGACGAGAAGACGACGACCCCCCACCCAGGCTGAGTCTCTCCATGCTGCGGTAGTGCTGCTGGGTCTGCATGTTCTGCCGTTCGGGGGTGAGCCGTTTGCGCAGCTGCTGCAGCTCCTGCTCATACATCAGCCGCTGACGCTCCAGGGCCGTGCGCTTCTCCTCCTCGTGCTGTCGCTCCAGACTCTGCAACACAGCCTGCATGGGGTCTGAGAGAAAAAAAGAGAGAGAGAGATTCATTTACGATAGAGATTAAATGCTTAGGTGTAAAGTCACGATTCGAAAGAAAGGCTACAGTAACTCAGACACACTCTTTACAACCATGTTGAGCTGAAAAGCATCTAGCGCGAGAATGGCCTACAATCAATCACATTTGATTCTGTGCCTTTCAGACAAAAATCAAGCTTATCGTCATGTTTATTATTTCTTGTGTCAGACTCACCGTTGCTCCCCAGTGCCTTCATCATGACCTCCGTCTGTGCGAACTCGTAACTGAAGCTGACTTCACTGGAAACCTCGCTGGCCGTGTCTCCATCTGCATCCAGCTGCTCGCTGCTGTTGCTGTTCTTCATGTTACCCCCCTCTCCTTCCTCCTCCTCGGCTGCAGGACGAGGGCGCCGCTTCGGGAGGTTTATTCTGTGAGGGCACATGACCATGAAACTATATACATGACAGGAGATCAACAACCACCAGACCAGACCCTTTGTAGTGGTGGTGATCCTGACCTGAAGAAATGGTTGTTGCCCCACAGTATTCGGTCGCCATGGTGAAGTTGCTGCTGGCTCGTGACTGGAGAACCGTTCACACACGTCCTGTGAGAACACATCAGCAGGTCAACGTCATACCAAATACTCATACGGCTCATTTCTGCAAGTCATCTGATTTAGTCATACTGTCGGTCTATTAGTAGTTAAAAAGCAGAGATTATTGTGTGAATGCTGAAATACCTGGAATTCTTGTACGGATCGAGAAAAACCGCTCCCTCGGGGGTGATGTTGATGACACAGTGCTCGGCCTGGATGCCCATGCCGCACAGCTGAATGTCCTGCGAGTCTGCTGAGCCCACCTTCGTGTGTTCCTTCAAATAACAATCCCACATCTCAGATCATAAATAACAATCCCAGTGACTAATCAGATACTATTTTATGTGACTTAAAGACTATTTCCAGGGAATGCATCATGCATGATGATAAATGTGACGCGGAAATCTGATAAAAACCCGTCCAAATGCTAGCTGAGTTCATACATTAGTTCAATCAGATTCGGTTCACATGCAAACGACGTGCATGTTTTGATTTTATGAAGAAACTGTATGCTGGAGTTAACGCAGGCTGGCGAGATGATGTCACACTTCGATTTAGCTTCTCTTTTAACTCAATCTAAAATCTTACAGAATGTTTTAAATATTTGATATGTCATGGTAGCTTCCTGGACCGATAGCGACGCCACTCAAGCTCAATTAAACACAACACTGCAAGCTGTAAAACTCAGGATTGCAGCCACGCCCATTTTAACACCCAATAAGGAAGACATTCTGGTGAAGTACACGTAAACACTGGAAAGTCACCAACTGTTCATAGATTGCACAGCAGACTGCTCAGCAGGCCACAAGATGAACCTTAAACACACTGCGATGCATTTTACTCCCTTAAGGCTGTAGGAGTCATTGTTCTAATAGAAAAAATACATGTTAAAGCAGGTCCAAAGACTATCTGATCCACATAAGGTGATCATTTACCAAGGTTTTGCACAGATACCCCGGGGTGTGTACCTTTAAGTAGTAAACCAGCAGTTCATTGAGAGCGGGATCAGCGTTGAGGTTGACCAGGAAGCATTTATCCTCTCCCACACGGATCCCTGACGACTGCAGAGAAATGCCCAGACTCTCCAGCTGCTTCTGCCTCTCCTGAACAGGGAAGACTCATTTTAACACAACGCATTATTTCATAGTCCGTTCGGAACACAGAGGCACTGATGAGCCTGACTGCACAACACTGTCACAGGTGGCGTGATGGTTACCTGGGCAATCTCCTCAGTCTTCCTCAGTTTCTCCTCCCAGGTGATCGTCATCTCCTGGATCAACTTCTCAGACTCCTCCAGCCTCTCCTTCAGCTCCGGAGCCTTCATGGACTGAGGAAACAAACACACACACAAGTAAAACTAATCTATCTTTTTGTTGAGATTACATGAATGCACAAACAGGTCACACTGGAATATTAAATATCCCAGGAAAAGAAATAACAGGTCTTAATGCTTTTTAGGATTATTTCCAGATTCTTTTTAAAAAAAAAACCCCAAAACTTTAAAGCGCTCCTTTTGCTACCTCTGCTTGTGTGAGCTGATCTCGGAGCTTCTCCACCTCCTCCCTCAGCTCCCGGATGATCCTTGCGTTGGGATCCTCGTTCACGACAGCGTGGTTGACGATGCTCTTGGCGCGGTCGGCGTAGCGCAGAGTGGACAGGGTCTCGTCGTAGTTATCGGCAGCCGGACTCACTGTGGCCACCATGGCGGTCCGACTGTTTCCTCCTAAACTGTCCTGGGGTTGGAGGCAAACAAATTAATGGTATGAGGAACTTTTTTTTGTTGAACATTCTGCAAACTTTTTCACTTAGCACTTCGAGGCTCTTTAGTATACAGCTGTGAATGAGAAACAATCACAACTGCACCCATAATAGAATATTATAACTCATAATTGGTGTCAGCCAGAGGAGGATGCGTTCTGGCTTGCTCATTACAGATAAATTTTAAATCTAAAACCAGATTCCTCTGACAAGGTGTCGATGACTGAAAACTTGTACAGAACTTGCACTAGTTTTCTGCACACACTGGGGGAAAAAAAACAACACTCCTACAAAGTGGATAAAAATACGGCTTCAATTTTCCCCTCAAAGAATATTCCAACACTGCATTTATAAGTCTACACACGCTCATTTGCAGATTTTTGCACCTTCCCAGGTCATTGCACATATTTCCAGGACATTTTAATCATTTTCTTAAATTTTTCACAGGTGATCTAAACATTTTCAGGGAATGCCTTCAGTATGTACTGGGGAAAGGGGAGGGAAAGGAAACTGGAAAACATGGTGGAGATTTTCCTTGATGCGTCAGTTACCTTAAGCAGCCATGTGAGCACGGAGTCTCTGTAAGGCACAAACTTGCTCTTGTTCTTTCCTGCACCCTGGTCAGCCAGCGCTGAGATCACCAACCCCAACGTGGTTAAAGACCTGCCCAGTGCACCATAAAAAGAGAGTGAGAAAGAGTGTATGTGTGTGTGAGTGAGAGAGAGAGAGAGAGAGAGGGTACAGTAACCATCTGTGCCCACACACATTCCCTGATACACACTCAAAGCAAAGCTGAGCTCTTCCCAGAATTTATTCACCACCTAAAAATCTACATCTTCGGAGTTTGCTGTATTCTTACGTCTGTAACTACCAGAGACAACAGCCACGTCACCAAACAAATACATCCAATAACCACTCACAAATTCACAATAACATTATCACTTAGAAACTCAGAACTATGAATCATTTCCAAAGAAAACAAGACAAAAATAGACAAAATAGCAGACAGTGTCTTTGGCTGCACTCACTTGCACTCAAAAGGCTCAAAAAAATATCACATCAGCAAGAGAATCAATCACCGAGTTAGCGATCGAGCAGCACGGGCTTTCACCACCAAGCTTATCCACTCTAGTGGATGAAAGGAAGCCAGAAAAGGCCAGACGCAGAGCTGTTTCAGCTCTTACTGAGCCAAGACAAGGAGCACATGACAACTGAAAAACGCATGAACTTGGCCACATATCAGATTTCCAAAAACCCCTTATGAGAGTGGCTCCTGTGAAATTTTATTCTATTACGATCCACAATGTCCACTTTGATCAAAACGCACAGGTCATTTATTAGTACCTAGAATAAAGACCATAGCACATAAGACACAAAAACGGATAAATAAGGATGTCTACAGTCCCACAAAGATGCTCTAAAGATCAGCTAATGCCCAAGTCTAACACTTGTTTCATGTACAATCTCACCTGGATGTGGTAGTCATGAATGTTACCCTGTGCTCATCCCAGGACTCTTATTCACAATATGCTCATCCTTCTGACATACTCAGCACTCTTCATCTTTACTCTTCTGAACCTGTATACTGTAATTACTGTTATTATTATACTGTAATACTCACTATATTAAAATCCAGATTTTTACAGCACAAAGGTGCTTTGTGGCCATGTCGATTGTTGAAAGCACCACACACACACACTTTTTATTTTGTTCAACTGTCTCTGAAGAAAATATGATTTGCTTGACATTTAGGGGAAACAGATCTGTACTATTTGAATACTGCAAAGTGAATGTAGCCTTAAAAGGAACAAAGAGAGTTGTGGAAAGAAGTCGAGTGGATGTACTTATTAATGTTGCTGCCTTCCTTCAGCCGCTCACCAGCCGCACCAGTCTTAGCTGCTCTCTCACTTCCAGCCAAATCCACCAAACTCAGCTTACTCACTTTCTCCCCACTGGTCTGGAGAGGGAAAGGGAAAGGCAGAGAGAGACAGAGAGAAACAGAGAGAGAGAGAGAGAACTTAATTTCTCTTTGGGTGTTTTTCCACAGCACATCCAAAACATGACCAGGGCCAGCACTTTATTTTCCAACTGAACGAGACTTTGTTATTCCAGCACACACACCAGTACATCATTGTTAATTTCAAGATGGAAAAAACTGCCTGAAATAAGAATGTTTATTTAAAAGCTTTGACCATGTTGGAAATCACAGTTAATGATTATTACAAGTGGAACAAGCAGAAATTGACGATGATGCCTCCAACACAAAAATATCCAACAAACAGGAAGGAGGCTACTGAATGAAAATTACTTTGGATTACTCCAAAGTCAGTTCATCTACTGATTATAATGATGATCCAAAATAAATCCTGCAATCATTCAAGCACTCATACTCAAGATATCCTGCTAATGTTAATCTCAGACGAACTAACGGGTGGTTTACCAAAAATAATTTTTAAATTTTTTTTTTTTTTTTTAAGTCCAAGTCGAGCCCACAGTCCCGCCCCCTTGGCTTCTCTTGGCTCACAGGACAAATGAGTGTCTTGCACATTTCCTGTCCTTTCCCCTTCAGTGAACTGGCTTTCCTGCCCTGTGAACTTTACTCTTGTTTGGTCTGACTGATAATTTAGCTGAAAAGCATAGCTTTCAAGTGTGTCCTGTATTGCCAAAGCAAGACGCCGTAGATGTTGGCACGTCGGATGATTTGGTTAGCAACAACAAACAAAATAATTCAAGGTTGGAGTATGTGGTGAAACGCTTAATATATGCCTTAACAACGAAAACAAAACGCAAAGATCCAGCACTCCGTACACAGTGGACACTTTGATTTCTAATTTAGAAGTTTTCAGATTTGTGCTCGAATGATCCTAACTGCCTCAAACCGGGCCGAATTCTCCATCTGAGCGCGAACAAAAGTGATGGAGGCCGTGCCAAACAGGACACAAGTGTCCATTGTTTCCTCGCTGCCTTATAAAGTACGGACAGACAGACGAGCACAGACCTCACTACGGACACAATCACTCTTTTTATCTCTCCCATTATCATGAGCAGTAAAGTGCTGCAGAGAGATTACAGAGCAGGCTAGATGAATCAGAGCCACACCTGATTTCAAATTCAAATTACAGCCTTTGCATGTGAAATACCATGTAAAAACTCTGTCCTTGCCAAAGCACCAGGGGACAGAAGCTCTGCGCTCAGGGCACCACGCTGGGGAAGAGAAAAAAAAAAAAGAAAAGGAAAAAAGAAAAAAAAAACGCTGCAGATGATGCATAGGTACACTTCAGTCTCTGATGAATTATTGATCCGGAAGGCAAGTGATCTTAGCCAGGTTGTGAATAAAACGGCTCAGTGCAGCGGGACATGGTGACACGAGCACATGGGACTGAGCTCAGCCGACACTCGAGTCAGCAAATGGCATGACTTATTCATCGATTTTCCTTCCGATTGCAGGGCTTGCTCTCAAAGGGTTCACGTGTGTGCTCAATTGCTATGGTACGATTTCACCTAAATTCCCTGATGATTAGCTGATTAATAAGAACAGGAAACAATGTGACTCGTTCGATTTGGAGCCAGGGTACTAACTGATTTCAAGTAGTTTTTATTTGTGTTAGCATGGAGGATTAGTGTGCTCAATAGGCATAGAAAAGCCAACAACCTCAGCTAGTTATTGACTTTTCCAGAATAAAAATTCTGAAAAAACAAAAAACCAAAACAGAATTATGTCATGTCTTATGCAGCAAGCATTTTTTTTTTTATATAAGTAGGAAACCATTTTTTTAAAAAAAAGAATGAAACATTACAATTTATAATAAAATTAATTAAAATTACAATATTGCTCCAACATGGTGCTCCTTGATTAAAAGTAAGTAGTAAATTAAACTTTAATTTAAAGATCAATTAGTAGTTTTTTTTGTGTGTGCGTGTTTTTTTTTTCCAATAATTTAATACACCTAGTGTGCTTTTTCTCATCACAGTAGGTAACACTGATTCATTTTCTTATTATTTAAAATGGTTATGCATGCTCACAAATTATTTTCACACATGATCTGCGATGATCTGGGGAAAATTTAGTTCTGGTGTAAAAGGAAGTTCAAAGGCGAACAGAATAGACAGGGTTAAAGCTCATTTGTGTTAACAGCAGTTGATAAAGAGAGAAAGGCAAACACGGATGGAGCGATGAGGTCATCAGGGTGGGGCCCTACCCCGGACTGCAGGTCTCGGAGTGTGTGCGTGAGGATGATGTTGAACACTGCGTGGGAGCGACTGCTCTCTTCGTTCATGTTGGTGGCTGCCACTGTGCGGGATTTATTCCCCTCTGACATTAATGACTCGATGTCCTGCAGGGAAATGAACAACGAGGAAAAGAGAAGTTCTCAAAAATATTACGCTTGGCAATCCTTTATACAAGCACTTCTCCATTAATGACAGTAAATCTGAACGAAACCTGAGTAAATAAGGCGATGATAACAATAACATAATATAGTGCATCTCACTTGGATCAAAATCACAGTTTAACATAATTCATAAAAAA
>JAQMCW010000005.1:19090330-19104746 GCA_030068335.1 Chrysichthys cranchii
CCAGGACACAAAGCATTTGTATTTGTTGTGTATGTGTGTGTTTGTGTGTGTGTGTGGTTTATATGATGCACGCAGGACACAAAGCATTTGTTTTTGGTGTGTATGTGTGTGTGTGTGTGTGTGTGTGTGTGTGGTTTATATGATGCACGCAGGACACAAAGCATTTGTGTGTGTGTGTGTGTGTGTGTGTGTGTGTGTGTTGTTTATATGATGCACACAGGACACTCTTGCTGTTGTTATTGTTGTTAGACTAAGCTCAGATTTCTGAAGAAAGATTTTTAATCTGTTCTCAGGAACCTCAGCAGGAAGCTCAAATTCCAAAGACTTCACCTGAAGCAGCTTCCTGGGGAAAGTTCTGAATGGTGAAAGATCTTACGTCATTTATAAAAAGTACAAGCGAGCTGTTGTCAGTCGTTGGCGAAGCTGCAGGAGCGTGGGAGGAAGGAGACGTCCTTGTCCTTCTCCGTCAGCTTCTCATTCACGTCTTTCCTCCTTTCAGAAAACGCACTTCATACAGAGTGAGCGGGTAAAAATGGAAGCTCAAATACTAAACAGCTCAGTGACCATCTGCCCGTTTCTGACCCACACACACACACACACACACACGCACACACACACACACACACACACACACACACACACACACACACAGATATGACACAGTGAGTGTAGAATTCAGAAGACAGCCGTGAGCTCTGGTGGGAAATAAAGTGATTAAACAAAGGGACATTAAACACACGTTCATCTAACGTCTTCATCAGCTCATCCACGTTCCACATCACTCAGGTTCGTGCAAAAATTTATACACCCCAGGACATGCGACGAAATGCTGACATGTAGTGTGTCTTCAGGTATTTATCGTGAAAGAAGAAGAATTCAGGATCAATTCAAAGTTTGTATCTCAGTTTCTGATCACAACACTGCCTTTTTCATTCATTCTTTCTTTCTTTCTTTCCTTCATTTTATCTTTTTCTTTATTTATTTTCTCTAACATTTATTATCTATATATTTGTTATCCATATAAATTATTATCTATATTATTTATATATATCCATCCTTTTCTTTCTTTCTTTCTTTCTTTCTTTCTTTCTTTCACGTATTATCCATGTATTTCTCTATCTTCTCATTGATTGCCTTTTTACTTTCCTCTCCTCTCTGTTCTTTTTCTTTCTTTCTTTCTTTCATCCATCCTATTTCTATATTATTATCATCTATATATTTTCTCTTTTCATTCTTTCTTCCTTTTCTTTTGTTCGCTCTTTGTATTTTAATCTTTTTGCTGGGCTTCATTATTTTCTCTTTTATTGCTTCTTCTCATTTTTTTCTTTTTCTGCTCCATCCTTTTCTTTTTTTTTTTGTTCTTGCTTTCTTTCTCCCCATCACATCTGGCTCTAGTCAATCTCTCTGAAAATCGTCAATGAGCGCTCTTTCAGTGCACCTGCAACGTTTCTCCTTCTTCCCCAGAACACTGTGGTTCAAACCCTTTTGGGTTTTTTTATCTAATAACCTGTATTTTCCCAGCCTCATGTTTCGTGAGCATGCCACACGGCGTGGGAGAACATCCGCCCTCACACCCTGACACAATCGAGAACTGTGTTTACTCGTTCACTTCACTACACTTCATGAAGAGGATGTACTTTGGGGTTTTTTTTCTCCTGGAGTAAGGTGTTAAGAAAAGAAGGAGACAAGCAGGATGGAGGCAGGGATAATTATATGCATGCATGGATGGATGGATGGATGGATGGATGGATAGGTGGACGTAAGGAGGAAGAAAGACTTCAGGGGTTGGTGCACAGAAAGGGGCGTGTCGCTATAAAGACAGTCGAGCAACAGCATCCTCTCACATCCTACCAGGAGCAGGGAACAGGAGACTACTGAGGCTTTCTCGTTTCATACGTCTTCTCAGGACAGGTTCACGTCTGCACGCAGCACAGGTACGTCCAGCACCTCCTTCACCTCAGGTTTAACTTTGAAAGCCAGGGCATTAACACATAAATAACTATAAAAGCATGACCAGTTCACTTGTGAGATTTCCATGTCATGACTAGAAATGTGATTAAGCGTTCCATCATTACTTGCACCTTTACAAGTTTCAATAGAACATTTTTAAGACCCAGAACCTTTGTAGGGTTTCGGAAAACGTGCCTCAGGTCTTTTCTATTCATCCATATAACAGCCACATTATTTCCACAATCCCCTCATTATTATTTCAACGACTGATGCGTACCGGGATCAGTGTAAAGACTCTGAGCGTGTGAGCCCCATCGTCATTACAAACCCCAGGACACTTCTCTTCTCTCAGGTCCTAAATTAAGGCTCTACTTTGAGCCTAAAAGCTAATATTGACGTGATGTTTTTAAGGGACTCCACGCACGTGGCTTGTCATTTAATCATTCCCACTTTTCTACAACCTTCACACGGTTTTCTGTCAGGAGTTTCTGCTGTCCGTCTCAGATGAAGGATCACAAACGTCTGTGTGCTGTCTCAGGTGAAGGATCACAAACGTGGGACGTCATGCGTTAACCTAAAACAGCTGCAAGTTTAACCTCAAACCAAACTGCTCCTTTAGGTTTATATGTGTTTTTGGTTTTTTTACAGTTTCATCACACTCGATTTTTTTCTCTTTTTTTTTTTTTTTTTTTTTTAAATTTTAAACAAATTCCTGCAGTTTTTAGGACCTTTCAGGGTTTTCTGTAGGAGAATTTTCACTTGAGGATTAAAACAGACCGTGCGTTTCAGCACTGTTTTATTAAAAAGCAAAGTTTGAGCCAAGATCTTCATCAGACTGATGTTTAGTCAGTCCAGAAAGCTGAACACAGCTATGAAGTGATGTGACGATTATCATTGGAAAGCCTTGTAGATTAAAATAAATATCATTACAATACATTTCACTTAATGATGTTTGGACTTCATTACTTTTCTTCTTGGTGCTCTATGGTGCATATCTGAAACCGTGTGTGTGTGTGTGTGTGTGTTCTAAACGTTTTTTGCTCTTAAATGCATTAATTGATGGTACGTTGCTTGTTGTGTTGGTAATAAGCCATGTGAAAATATATATCATGCTAATGTATTCATAATTATTTGCCAACAATCTGAAATGTTTCATTCGGGGTGTACAAACTTTTGCATCGTTCAGAGCAATGACTCTAGGTAGTGTTTAAAAAAATCAAGACATTTTACTTTTTACATTTCGTAAATATAGCAATGATCTGGTTCCGCTTATCGCTTATAACTGATTGCGATTCTATTACTACAGTCGAGTGCAAAAGTTTGTACGCCCCAGGACACCAGGGACATCGAGTGACTCCTCTGAGCCATGCTTGAATCCTCTCAGATTGATCGTGGTTCCTCTTTTGTTTTGGATTATTGTTTTGTTGCACTTACATTTTTATATCTTGGAATTATTAATTATATATATTTTGCAAGTAGATTATCTTAACCCTAACCCTGTTTGTTTCTTCTGCCCCTCCTTTGATTCTTTGTTAGCTTGCATGTTTGGTTGTCTTTCTTTCTTTCTTTCTTTCTTTCTTCAATTCATCCGCCGATAATTATTTAAATCCCTATTTTTCCACTGAAAATCCCCGAAGACTGTAAACTTTTACACTCGACTGTAGATGAAAATGCCCACCGAAGCAGACTCCTTCACTTGTTATAAATGTTAATAATGAAATCGGACTCCGTTTGAGGTCCCCTCGAGCTCCCTGCATCAACGTGTGGTGAATGTTTCTTTTTCACCTTATTGTAGTTCTGTTAATCTTCTGTTCTCTAAAAGAGCAGGAACATCTAGCGCGCTAATGAGGATATTTTATGTGCCTCCTGCTGTGCGTACCTGTGCTACGTGTGACCTTGGACCACACAGTGAGGTGATGATGATGATGATGATGATGATGATGATGAAGAAGAATCCTGAGTGTAATCAGACCTGTGCTTTTCTCGCTGGCTCCCTGAACGATCTGCCGGCTCGCATCTGTCCGAAGACGTAAAGTTCATTATGCTTCCGAATGACCTGCAATGATTTGGTGACTTCATCGATCACACGCTTTCTTCATGTAAACAGCCTACTAATGGTTATCCTAAATCAAGGGGTAAAAGCATCGAGTCTTGCTACCTGCCAGACAATAGCCTCCATTGATTACTTCTTCACTCTTGTCATAATCACTCGTGCAATTGTGCTTAAGCTGGAGGGACAGAAGTGCAGCATCGTGCACCCATTAGCATGGCCTTCTTTCTCAGAATGAGCATTCTCTTTGTATGATCTTTTTGTTTTGTTTTGTTTTTTTTACTTTTAACTATCAAAAATAACCTATAAGCTTTTAATACATCATTAAAAATTGCTACCATTGACTAGAAGCATTAAAAAATCTTAGCATATACAAATACACAATTATGTAAATCAGGGGGCAAAACATGTCCTCCTGTTATCTTACACGGCTAACCTGCAAGATTTATCATAGATTTTTCTCTCTACATGTGTATACATATATATTTATCAGTGTAAACCAACTTATAAATTTAGCAGTTGTGATTTGATTTACACCATGATTTTCTCAGGGATTTATTCAACAGCATCAAGATAATATCATTATACAACTTTGCCATAGCAACCACCATTTTGTTTATAGCTAATGTTAGCTAAATTACCTGACTAGCTAGATTAGCACTCAGCTTGTGTGGCTAAACATTTTTGTGTACCATAGTTTCATCCTCTGATGCAACAGATTTTTTTGAAATCCTGAGAACCTCTTCATGGAAAGAAATGTGAATTTACTAGCTAAGCTAGCTAGGCCTTAACAAATTTGAGTAGAATTAGCACTATTAGCAAGTGTTGTTTAACCCTGCTCTGGTACCATGGGGTCTATATGACCCCCAGCCCTCTTTGGACCATGTTTTTTTTTGAAATTATCATGATTAGTGATCTTGCCTGCCACGTATTTTCTCATAAGGCCTTCCTAAGTATGTGACACATGTTCGATAGTTTCAAAGTCTTTCCGATTCCCCCCCAGAGGCACCCACAGCAGCCGCATGCACCACACAGCGTCATCCAGGACAACGCAAGAGACGCTATATTTGTCCCAGATCAAGTGACAAGTAAACCAAATTAGTTGTGCAACCAATGCCAACAGGAACATTTTTGCCTACAGCGGGGTGGATAGTAATAATAAGCGGAAACTCACACATGAAGCGTTGTGCAATATTATTTGGATTTTATAACACATTGTCATACCAGATTATTTCAAGGAAAACAAAATCTTGTCATAAAGTGGTGTTATTCTGCTCATATAGCATGTTTTTCACCATGGGCTCAAACTGACCCCATGGTAGCAAGATTGTGACTTTTTTCATGGCACCAGAGCAGGGTTCATAATGTGTTTTTGAGTTTAGGAATAAAAAAAAAAAACATTATAATAAAGAAACTGCAATGTAGATGCATTTTAGGATTTTTTTTTTCTCTTTTTTTGGACTCATGGGGAATGTGGTCCAGTAACTATCGCAATAATTCAATGGATTACCAGTGAGGATGGATACAGCGTTGTGGTATTGATCGTTTGGTAAACAGTCAGTTCATACGCCCTGTTTTTTGTAACTTCACGTCTACAGGTGTGTGAATCACCATGTTTAGGACTCCTGACTGAACCAACAGCGTCTGTAGTAATTACTGTTGTGAGCAATTTTCAACGTCTCCATTTGTGTGTCTTTGAGGATCCTCTGCAATTTATCACTGATTATCAAGTGAACTTGTGAAATGAGCCATGATTTACAGCACCATTCGCCTCATGAACTTAATTAAGCTCTATGCCAACTCTATTTTGCAGATGTTCCCCATCTCTAGATGAAAAAAAATGTAAAAAATATCTGAAATGATGAAAATGCTCACAAACAACAAAGTGTTTGGAATTTATTTATTTATTTATTTTTGGAGCCCGCTGTAAATGAATACTCTACGCGTGCATCACATCATTTGGCTCATCTCACCAATATGAATCGACTCCCAAACGGCTCATCGGCGTTTACAAGTGTTCTTCTTCAGCTTAACTATGTCTTACTCTACCTTCTACTTAACAAAATAATATTATTTCTTCTTTACAAATTCTGTCAGCTCAGAAAACCCCATAAATGCGAGTAGGCTCTCAAGTGTTCATTTAAAAGATTCGGTTCAAAGAGTCGACTCATGGATAAAACCATATAAAGATTGTGTTTCAAATTAATTAAAAAAAACCAAACATTACCAGTATTTGTTTGTTCCTGAGTAAAAGAGTACAGCTATTTGACCTAATAAACCCCAAACACCCCAAAACAAGTGTGTATTTTTTTAAAAAGAAGATCGACATAAAGACACATGTTTATTTAGCACCATAAGCTAAGCTAGCCAGCACTCTATAAACAGCGCTCTGCTACTTTTAGCTAATATTACAGTACTAGCAGTAGGTATTTAAGCTAACCGTTATTAGCCTTGCACTAGCAAACATTAGCTTAGTAGTTATTTTAAATAGTCAGTTCAATATTAAGCTAGCTAGCATAAGGCTATGTAATATGGAATTTAAACAATTAGCTAGGTTCACTAGCAAGCTTACAGACATCAAGCTATTATTATGATAAAACCAGGTTAACTAGTTTGTAAGCAAGCTACCAGGACGGCATTACACCAAATATTAGTTTGTGCCCGGCTAGGTAGCATTAGGCTAGGGAATTTAGTAGCAAATGTAGGTAGCATGCTAAGCAATCTTGAGCTAACTATCATAGTGTGCAATTAAAATCAATAATCAGGTTTGATTACTTGCTTAGTTAGAATAACGGTGAACATAATTTTTTGCCTGTAGTGTAAACTAGGTAGCAACCTGCTAGTATCTAGGTAATGACCTGCTAACTATCATACTGTCCAATATAAACCAATAGGTCTGCTAGCAATTTAACTAACATGTAACTATTAAGTATCTGCTTTACTCATACTCCTCGCATATTCAGCTAAAAGGCCTGGTGGTTTTAAGAGGATCAGCTCCATGGGACTGATCACAGGAGCATTCAGGACTGATCACGATATCACAGGAGTACCTAGAAGGTGTGTTAAAGGAAAAATAGTGTTCGGGTCAGCATCTTGAGGTCCTGTTCACTCCCGATCGTGTCTCCTCAGTCATCTAAAAGCACTAAGCGTTTGTTTTATTCTTTATTGATCCGATCCGATCTGATCCGATCTTAGTGTGAGCCGGTCTCACTTTGGGTTAACCCCCTAAAGTCTTGGGTTTGATTCAGATTGCTAATTGGATTGAAACAAAGGAAGCTTTGTAAATATCCAGTACACATTAGCTAATCTGAAACTAATTCTCATGTCCTTACCCCACAACGCCATTCATATCTCAAGGTCATTTTCTGTATCAGAGGCTTTGACAGAAATTCCAGCTACAAGCCAAAAGCCAAGTTCAAAAGAAAACGAGATCACATAAAAGCACTTTGTAATCGTCACAAGGACGTTCTCAGGACAGGATTTTGCGTCTTGCAGTTTCTCAGTGCCTTGAAAAACGACATTTTGTTGTTGTAGTTGTTGTTGATACTGTTGTTATTTACTTCGAGAGAGATTAAACAGAGAGTGGTGAGGGACGGCCTGTTTGTAGGTGATATAATGCATATGAGAACAGGAACTAGCTAGTTTCTTGGATGTTCCACAGAAAAAAGAAAAAAAAAAACCAATGTAGCTATAAACGGATAAAAAGGTTAGGACGTGGCTTTTAATAAGTAAAAAAAAAAATCATAATCGTTGGCATGATACTGTTGTATAAGTGGAATAAATCAATTCAGGGCATGATGTTATAGGAAATTATTCACCTTCAGGATGGTGAACGTAGCTCTGCTTCATCACACTGATTGTTTTACTGTAACAACGTGACACTGCGTGTTTAAGAGCAGAGCAGAACGTTCTTTTCTTGGTGTCCCAGTGTTTCTGCCCCAGTGATTATAATGAATGGGGAGATTTTGAAATGCGAGATGGATAAACTATTTTTGAGAACAAGTCCAGACATCGGTCCAGTCCCTTTACAGTGTTATCTTTGCCCTAAGTTGCTTTATATATATATATATATATCTGAGTGGATCTCACACTTGTGTGAGCAGATAGATAATCATATAATCCATGACTCATTTGAGATCCGTAGCTCTCGGAAAATCAATACCCAGTGTGTGCAGGTTCTTTTCTTCACATTTTGCTATATTGTGTCCTGTATATACAGTAATTCACTTTATCTTCCCTGTAATTTCTCCCCCTGCCTTTTGTTTGGCTCCACACCGCCTGGTACACGTCTCCCAGGCCGTATTGATTCGCACATCAACACTGCATTGTTCTTGTTTCTCTTATTTCTTTTTTTAAACTGAAATTGTCAGTGCTGCCTCGGAGTCGGGCTGACCTCAGAGTCCTCGCCACAGGTCTGTTTTCCGAAGCAAATGGAAAAGCCTGTCAACATGCTGATCTATTATCGGTCCCATTTCTTCTTCTTTCATCTTTAAGATGTTCTTGCCTTTGTCTCTTCTCTCTTTTTTCCCCTCTGTAGTGACTTTGAACCGTGCTTACAGTCGTGACTCCAAGCCCCGTCTGTCCCCTTCTTTTTTCCATTCGAGTCTCATAACACCGCGAGCTGAATTCAAACCTCAATTAGGACCGATGATGAGTTTTACTAATGAACTGTTCACCAGATGCGGAGTTTGTCATACGCACAAGCGCACGCTGGCATTTCTAGCTCTCTGATCAGAATCTAAGGTCAATGGTTTTAACTTACTCAGAGTCAGACGTTCGCTGGGTTGTTTTTTTGTTAAACTGAAATTTGTTCCATAATGGCGCTAATTAGACTGCAGATGTCAAATGTTGCTCTAATTGTTCCCTGGTGTGCTGCTTTATTTTGGCTTTCTTTTTAATTCAGTCATATTAATTAGTATGATGCAGGAAATCATCATCTCTCTCTCTCTCTCTCTCTCTTTCTGCAGAATTTCAGCTATCACTACAATCAGTGTATAATGAAGACGCCATTATGGACTCTCCTGCTGATGGGGCTGTTTGTCTCCGGACGCAGTGACTGTCAGAGGAACTGTCTCTCCTGCAGCCAAATCCTTCCCAAAGACCACGGCTTTGACACACTGGTGAGACCCACGGGGGAAGAAAAATCTCAATCATACCTTTAATGACGTGTAAAAGTGTTTCCAGACCTGCGATAATCACGTCATTTGAAGGGTACCTTAGTGATTTTCAAAACTGCCGTGTATTAGAAGTGGCTAGGGTCTTCAAGCTCTTGTATGTATTTTTTACAGCCCAGAAATAAGCCCCGCCCCCAGACGAAACCTCACAGGCTTGTACCTTTCTAGAAATACAACTGATTCCTTTAATGCGTCCGTAGCATTTATTATGATGTATACCCTTGCTAGAATATGGCTTGGATTTATAGACAACTGAGTGCAAATGTTTTTTGAGAGAAATTTATTTAAAGTTTTATACTTTACATATGTGTGTGTGTGTGTGTGTGTGTGTGTATAAAAACAAAAATCTATGCCTGTATGAGGAGTTAAATTAAATCATCATCATCAATGCTGTCTGCCAGCCATAGAGCAGCAATAGCTGGCTAGGAGATGCTTCCAACATTCCTAGCTTCCATGACTGTAATTTACACCGAGCACTAGCCAGGACTTCTCGGCGGCACACATGACACATTCACACCTGTGGGCAATTCAGAGCAGCCAATCCACCTAATGCGCATGTCTTTGGACCGTGGGAGGAAACCAGAGTACCTGGAGGAAACCCACGTGGACACCATGCAAACTCCACACAGACAGGCGCCCATGCCGAACCCGGGGCTCGACCCCAGGACCTTCTCGCTGTGAGGCGACAGTGCGTCAAAAATCTGTTCCTTAAAGTGACATTCAGAGATACATTTTTGTATTTGCGCTATCAATATTTTAACACACCGTAGGTTTTGGAACCACTTGTATTGCTTGTGGTAATGACATCAGTAAGGGTGCACAAACTTTTGCACTCAGTTCAACCGAGTTGACCAGGTACGCGCATTAGATGTTAAGCATTATGCAGATATTTAATTAGACCACAGCGCCCGGGTATTATGTCCTTTAATTCGGATGCGTTTTCCTTCCCGGATGTCTACATCTCGATGTTCCTTGATGTTCGATCGGAAGCGTTTGAGGGGTCGGAATCACTAATTTGTCTTTAGACTCTAAAGCAGCTGTGGTGATTTAATTAACTCCGCACGTAATTAAATGGAGAACACAACAACATCATCTGGCGCGGCTGGTGGCGGAAACTGATGGAGTCGCGCTGTCCCGGTTTGGTGTTTGAGGGAACCTCCTTGGGCCGTTCTTTATAGCTTTTGCAGCATGAATGAACCGAATCTGGGCTTTTCTTTTTTCTTTTTTCTTTGCGCTCTTTCCCAAATCTTTAATTCTCTTCACGACTCTTTTTAATTTAAGTCAGCTAATTAATTAGTCTGGGTGAAGCGAGAACGAGGGGTTTTCCCATCTCCGCTTTCTTAACGCACCATTTGAGGCGTCGTGACTCAAAATGAAAGTCCTTCACAAAGCCATCTTGATTAGTTTTACAGAAGCAGGAATGAATGCTCCGGTCTTTTCTTTTTTTGTGCTAAAATGCGACATCCTCAGGTTTTGCTCGTCTTTTCTGTACGAACTCAGGTCTGTATGGTGGAGTGTCACAGCAGGGATTCTCTGGGCCTCACATGGGAGAGGTGTCAGACCGTCTTGGAGGAAGAACGCCTGGCGTCCCTGTCAGTCGGGAACTCCATCCTGAAAAGAGCCGAGGAGGAAGTGGAAACTCTCCTGCCGGTGGGTCAATCCGATGGAGGTCTGACGTTTTCTGGAACCCTGCAAAGGTTTGATCACATGGCCCGAGCTTTGGGTTTGGATGGACTTAACCAAGAGAGCCAAATCGCCCAGTTCAGCATGCCCGCTCAGCCCCAGCCTGCGCAGGAAGAACCCAACGCTGTGGACTGGGAGCTAAAAAGTGACGAAGAAAGAGCACCAGTGACCCTCAGCAAGCGTTTCGGAGGGTTCCTTAAAAGCAAGTACGGCTACAGGAAGCTGGTGGAGCCCAGCCGGTTTATGCAGAAGAGGTACGGAGGCTTCATAGGCGTCCGCAAGTCGGCCCGCAAGTGGAACAACCAGAAACGCTTCAGCGAGTTTCTAAAGCAGTACCTGGGCATGACCACTCGAGCGAGCCAGTTCAACAGCGTGTCCACTGACATCGCCCAGCAGAACGAGGTGTGAGCAACGCCGCTAGCCCTACGCTTCCTCAGCAAAGCTTTCATCTGCTAACACACTTCTTAATTCACCTTCACGAAAAAAAATAATGACCTCTACAACACGGTAGCAATTGTCCAAGTCCTCCGCCAAGAACCTTTTATTTCATTTCTGTCAGGAAATTTGATTTCATCAGTTATCAGTAACAACCAGCACCAAAAAAACACACACACACACACACACACACACACACACGTCGGATGGTCAATATACTTGATATTTGCTAGCCATTAATAGTGGAGTCTGACACACTTAATTAAGACGTTAATCCCATGAAAGAAAGCAAATGTAACGTTGGGGATGTCTTAACGTGGAGTTTTGGTGTGCTAACTACTGGATATCTGTGTCTGAAACTGCGTCTAGTGCGCTAGTTATTCACACTAGCAAGTCTCTCAGATCGCTTGTGGGCGTGGCCTGTCCAGTGTGTGTGTGTGTGTTTTATTTTTAAAAGTTTCTGAAGTGAACTAGGATGAAAATCCTGTCTCTTAGGCTATGTACTAGCTTCTTTGCAGATTATCAAAGCAAGCTAACTGTGCTAAGATCACAGCCACACTGACGAGCTCCGCTCCAAGGTTTTTTTTAATTTATTGAGAGATTAGAAAAAACTGTTATAAGGATCTTTGGGGGTGTTTTTTTGTTTTGTTTTTACATTTTGTGCATCAAACTGTAACTAGGAACAAATTCCAGGCAGGATGTAAAGTAAAGTAAAGTAAAGTGAGGGAGGAAATGAAGAAACATCGAATCGCGCGACACACACGCCACAGGATCGGGCCGAGGAATCTTTCAAGCTAATAGCTGTATCTCATGTTGTAGCAAATTGAGAAGATTTCAAGGAAAATGTCGTCTGAAATGGAACTAGTTCACCTTTAGATTTGTGGCTTGCTAGTGTGAATGTCGCTTGCTCGTGCACTCCTGAAATCCCACAATGCACTGCGCTAGGTTCGAGTACAAAGATAGCCACGGAGATGCAGACACCTCTAACGCACGGTGTATTTTGTAGGGCGTAGGGACTAGGAAGTGTTTCTGAAGTGAAGCTAACTAAAGCTAGGGTCCCTGTACAATCGAGACTGTTTTTCAGTTTGAAATATGCAGATGATTTGTCTCAGTTTTAAACGTTAATATTCACAATTGATAAGAAAGAAAAAATAAAACAACAATATTAATAATAACGGAAATACCATCAGCAGCGAACACGTCCTCTAACACGTCCTATGAAGGTCATATTTCATGCTTATAATGCGTGCACTCACGCTATAAGGCATTGCACGCATTCTTATAATTAATTACTGCTGAAAACCATTTACGCTTTACAGCTAACGTTATAAATACAAATTGTCGCCATAACATCAGTAATAGTACAATAACACATTATTAAATGAAACAAACTAGAGGAATTCTACGGAAAGTCTTTGTAACTTCTCAAAGAAATTTGAGGTTTGATATTTATTTATGGCTGAAAAAACATCTGGGGGTAAAGAATTCAGAGAAATGAGATTTTTTTTTTAACGTTATGTCTCACGAATACAGCTTACAAGTTATTATATTTAGGTGATAAACTCACATGGCTGTCAACGTACTATGGATCTGTTCAGCATCCAAACTGAGGCTGAATTCATTTGGTCCACGTGGTCATACTGTGTGTTATAAAGGCATATGAAATGCATAATAACAACGAACGTCTTTCCAGTGTGTCTAACGCCCCATGACGCACGTGATGACGTTTGATACGCCGGGGACGTAATCACAGCTCATTCCTTGACCTTCATAGAACGTGTCATCCATCGTTCCTTGTTAGTTTTTTTGCGAAATGATGACCTAGCTAAAGTTCTTGGTGCGTCTTTAACCTCTGTGCTTTGTCTGATGTCAAAAAGTTGCGAAATTCTAGAAATTTCCACCAGACCATGGTAAGATTTCCACACACTGCTACACGACTTCCTTCATGGTTCCTAAACGGTTCCTACAGGGAAAACAGGGACAAACTGAAGAACCCCTCTTCGAACCCGTGCGTTTTATAAGCGTGTACAGTACAGTAGATCTGTTCCCAGAGTTGAACCACACTGACATCTTGTGGTCAATAAAACACACCAGGCCCTCCTCCCTCGACGTCCCGAAGCCCACTGTGATCAGGTCCTGCAGTTTCACTGGTGATCCAGCGATGAAGATCCTCTGCAGAGCAGTGCAGCCTGGTTTTTATGATTTCATTATATCAGAAAACCCCATCAAAAGCTTGTAAATAATAATAAAAAAAAAGCATTAAGGAAAGCAAAGTGTATTTATATAAACAATTATTTATGACTCATAATTCTTTATTTTATTTTATTGTACTGATAATCCATTATATTGCTCATCGTATTAATTGTACATAATTAAAAAAAAACCAAAAAAAAAAACCCAAACAAACCTGTATCTATCTCAATAAAATCGATGACTATTTCTTTTGTGGCTTGTCATGAAGCAAATGATTGCGTGTCCTGCTGTGTGTTGGAGTGTTCTTTCATGCTTGCTTTTCATAAAAACTATTGTGAATTATGAAATCAACCAATCGTTCAGGTTTTTAACGATCCAGCCGCAAGATTTTCCTCATGAGCCGTAATCAAACACTCGGCTTTAAGCTTCAAACCGCATGTCAAGATTTCGAGATCATTGTTTGGGGGCTGCGTAGAATTTCTTCATGAAAACAGCACGTTCGATTTTCTTCGATTCGCAGGTTTTTCTGTCTGTTTTTTGAAACTATTGAGGAGGAAACCTGTTGGCGATATGACCCAACTTCTCACTGGTCGAGAGGCCGAACAGCAAATCGCACATGAGCTGTTAATAGGAGGAAAAAAAACATTATTTGGTGGGGGGGGGGGTCAGCTTTTTTAAATGGTTCTGCACCGACTCAATAATGCATATTATCCATTAAGGTGCGTAAAATTGCACACATGGGGAAAAACACATATATACACTGAACCCGTGCAACATCGTGGTTCACCTATCGCGGTTTCGGTGCATCGCGGATTTTCACATTTTGATTCGCGGAATGTAAAATAGAAAATATCATTTTTTTTTTAAAAAAATGTTAATTCAAACATTAAAAGAACATTTAAATCGAAATAAAACAGTATGCGCTGTATTT
>JAQMCW010000005.1:19104846-19117700 GCA_030068335.1 Chrysichthys cranchii
TAATAACAGAGTGAGAAAGGTTTATAAAGCCTTAATATATATATATATATATATAAATAATAAAATAACTGTGACAGCGCTACTTCGTGGATTTCACCTGTCCCAGGGGGGCACTGGAACGTAATAGGCGGGCGTTCACTGTATTTTGTTTCCAGAGTTAAAAATGTTTTCCTGAAAAATGGGTGTTTTTGGTCATTTTCGGGGTAAAACGTGTTAGAAGCACAAGCAGAGGCAAAAAGTACAGAAACGTTCCCTCTTAGAAAGAGAAACTGAAATCTGTATAAAGTTTTCTTCAAATTTTGAGCATCTTTCACGGAGCGGTACCGCCCGTGCACCATGCTTTTCCGTCTACGTGGAAAAATAAGCAGAAAAACGACACGTCGCTTTACGTAGAAAGTGTATTAAAACACGAAAACGACCGTTTCAGAATGTAAAGAAAAACATTTCGAATTTTTTACCATCGTAAAATTTGCAAAATTTCATGCAAAATACTGTACAGGTCCAGGTTAGCTTGTAGTTTCTCAAGACTTTGGTGGTGGGGGAAAATTCCTGATGATGATGATGATGTACCTCCTCAAACGTTCTTTCCTTCTCGTATCTGAAGCTCTCCTTAATTCTACACAAAGCTTGAGTGGACTTTTAATAAAAAAGGAACAGTTCAGGATGGAACCACGATGCAAAGGCTTGGACCTGAAAATATGAACAGTTCCCACTAAACTAGTTTGTTCTGTTTGTTTTTTGCTTATTTGGGTTTGGTTGTTTTTTTGTTGTTGTTGTTGTTGTTGTTTTTTGCTTTGCAAAACCACGTGACAAACGGCAATCCTCATTTTTTTTTACAAATTCATGCGGAAACACATTTCTAATCTGCGTTTAATTCTGGATCTTTACACAAATCAAAGTAGTGCAGCCGAGTGATAATAAGGGAGTGATCAGAAGTACAATTAAAAACCAAAAAAATTTAAAAAAAAAAAAGAAAAATAATTAAAAAAGAAAATGTACAATAAGAACGAAAAGGCGCAAAAACACTTGTCGCTGACGCGCAGCCTGCTCACCTCTTTCTGAAATCAAATCCGTCATCAAACATCTCTTGATCGTCTAAACTTGGACGAATTCACCTCCTGGAAACGGAAAAAGTTCCCCGAAAGTGTTTTCCTCGCGTGCGACATACGACACAGATGTAGAAACAGATGGATCACGACCGCAGTCAGTTATTACAAAACTTAATACAAAAAAAAAGGTTGTTTTTTTTCGCGCTCCGTTTGTCGTTATAAAACACGTAACAGCACGTTAGCTGGTGGTATACATGGCATACATAAACATAAAGGCATAAAGTATATGCTTTTGAAGCATGTCCGTACGAATCACTTTCACCGTCGAGCTGCCGTTCACGTCCTTCCCTGAAAGAAACCCCCAACGACAACGAAAATAAAGTCCTTCCGTGAAAAGGAGAGCTCCCTCGTCTCTCCGAGGAACAGACAACATAAAGACGCTCGGGGTTTCTGGAATGACTGCGAATCTCTCACGGGAGACAATCGTCCCCGTACGGAGTGTCAGGATCTTTGATTCATCAGAGCCTTCATGGAAAATATGGCTGAAAGAAATTGGCGGCTAGTGGAGCCCGAGACGACCTCAGGAAGACTGACGCGCAGAGAGAGAGAGAGAGAGAGAGAGAGAGAGAGAGAGAGAGAGAGAGGGAGGAGGTGTGGCGTAGATCAGTCCACAGTTAAATCAGCACCGATGAGAGAGAGAGAGAGAGAGCGCTGCACCTTACAGGAAAACATCTCATACAAAATGTACAGGGAAAAAAAAACAACGTCCGTTTGTCCGTTTCCCCTCCACCGCCGTGTCGCTCTGTTTCCCCCTCAGCCTCCGTTTTGCACATCGCTCAGCTCGGCGCCAGATTCAGTCCAAAAATCTCTGGCAGGCTTTTTTCCAGCGACACGCCGTACACCACTGATCCCGGTGCTCGATACCATACACCTTCCGGCACTTTTTAGCCTCGCCTCGAACCCGCCTGGAACAAGAACCAACAGGGGAACTTCTCAGGAATGTCTCACGAATAAATAAATAAATAAAAACTAGCTGACTGCATGATAATGCATATGATGTGGGTATTTTTAGATTCCTCCATTACTCCTGCTATTATTATCACCCGATTTTCTATCTGCATTACGGCACTGGCGCTCTTATTTATGTATGTATGTATGTATATATGTATTTATTTATTTATTTATTTATTCATTTATTTACACCTAGTGGGTTTCCTCGTGTTGGTTTTCACATTTATCTAAGGAAGGCCCCACTTACGATATTAGCTCTCAGGACCTCGTTACTTTCATACGCCCAAGAAAAAGATCATAAGAAAATGTGTAAGATTTTCTTGAGCATTTTATTTTATTATTTCATTCGAGGACTTTGTCTGTCGCGGGACTCGTCCTGGTATTTTACCGCACACGTTCGTTTAAACTCGTTTCATTTATTTTACATATTAACAATTTTACATTCTATTAATTTATTATTATTATTATTATTATTATTATTATTATTATTACTACTACTAGTGATCCCTTGAATGTTAATCTCTTTCGATTTTTACCACCTCTTACTGCCACGTTAAAATGAACACGTCGCGGTAATCATACGTACCTTGCGGCGCAGTGGCTTCTCGGAGGCGAAACGCTGGCGAGGTGCGGAGGCCTGGAGGGGACGCTGTGGTTCTGGAGCCACTGCTCCCCTACGCTGACTGAACGTCGACGAAACGGAGAGGCCTGGAGACGAACAGAGACACAAACTCAGCACGCGGTGTCATACCCGAATGGCGTTGCGTCACTCACGGCGCAGACTGGACGCACCACAGGACTACAGTTTCACGTCTCGTTACGAGACTTTGAATATTAGGATATTTTCTTTTTTCTGACTTTAGGTTTGGTGATCGATAAATGATTTCACACAAGATAAAGAAGACAGCCATAATGTTTTCGGAAAAGGCTTTGGGGTCATTATTTACCACAATAAATTACACCAATCAAATACAGTACATCATATCTTTTTATATTTACACAAACATTCAACGCCTGCAGTTTGACCGTTTGTCCACTAGATGGCAGTGATGTATCACAATAATGACACTACGGCAAACCCAAACCCAGCATGGACATTTTTAGCCTTCAGGAAAACACACACAGCCTGTTCAACCCTTCGTTCTACTTCAGATTCAACACAGTGTCCTACTCGACTGCCTGAAACTGCATCATGCTCACTGGCACATGTCAGCCGCACAGTCAGCCATGAGTCACACCGAGCCACGACGCCCAGCAGAAGCTCAGTCAGCACGTCCCGAGCCGCGCACGTACTTCCAACATGCTGGCAGGATTTCAAGACATTTCCAGTGAAAGGTTAAGCAGGTGGAGAAGAAGCTAACCTGTTTGCTCTGGTGTACCGTGACGAGCGGCGTCCAGCGAGGCGGGGCGGGCACGCACATGGCTTTACACGGAGTCAAACTGACAGGGGGTGGAGCCTGGGGCGAAAAAAAAACACACACCAGAGAAGATCCACGAGTTATAAGTCTTACTAAAAAAAACAAAACAAAACAAACAAGTTTCCCAATCCGTATGACACACCGTAAGCAGCGTGCGTGCTCGGACGCACGTCCGGCTTGGATATTCGAACCGTGGTGCAGTTTATATTAAAAGCCTTACAGTAATAATATTAACACGTTATGGTATATAGAGTGACAGCTCATTCGCGGGGACGTGTAACGTCCGCATGGTGACGGTTCACAGAAGGAGAAATGCGTCCATGGAAGGAGTCTCCAGTGTCTGTACGAGTAACCACGTTCCACGGTTCTGACGCGTTTCGCTGTTCTAGAAGAGGAATCCACCACTTAGGGGTTTCTTAGTGGACGTTAGTGGTGTGTAGCTGATGAATTTTCGATACCAGCCCCAACACGGCGTTTTATTCCTCACGTAATTCTGTTGTTTCATTCCGTAACTGTATAACGCCACGGTTTAGACTGCGTTACGCAACTTCCCTTCGGGTTAGTCACCGCCGACTCACAGGGTTAGAGCTTAGACATGTTTCCGCTGAAATGTTTCTTTGGTAAATTCGCTGGGTTTCTGGAACGAAACCAAAAAAGCCAAACCAATGCTTGTGAAACCGCGGGTTAACCACAGGCGGTTTGATAAGATTACAACGGATTGTTGCTCTGTTCGAAAGGTTCCGCGCTGGATCCTCGAAGAACCTTGAAAGCGCTATATGTTTGTAAAGACAGGCTAAATTTTATGCCATGCACGACCACTATACAGTTTAGAACGATCTTTTGACCAATAATACCGAATATTTTTGCTAACAAGTAAGAGAAAACCATACCATATAGTTCACACGTCGCACCACAGTTAGCGATAAATTAGAAGGCGCGCGAGCCACGCCCTGTGCTCATATCCCAAAGCCCTCAGGACGAGCTGCTCGTGTCACGTGACCCACCTGGTAGGAGTGCTCGGAGTGGACCTGCCAGAAGCTGCCGGGGGCCGACTGGCTGAGGGCGCTGAGCTGGAGAGGCTCCAGTGGCGGCGGGGGAGGCGGAGGAGGAGAGGACCTCTGATGGCTCGGACTGGAAGGCGAGCGGCAGCCGGCCGGTGCTGAAGACTGCTCCACGTCCTGGTAGATCTCCGTGTAGTAGAAGTCTTCTTCTCTCTGGCAGCGCTCCTGCTCGCTCTGTCTGCTGGTGAGGACGAGTACAGTGCACCATAAGAGGACGCTCCCGATCTCAGACAGAGCTGAACGAGGTAGACTGCTCGCAGAGGTCGGGAACCTTCTAAGAAACTTTAAAGGTTTTAGGAAAATCCTCTTAACAGTAAATGTGTTTCTGGAACCATGATGTGTTTCTAGGTCAATTTTCCAGAGCTGCTTGGTCAGTTAAGATGGGTTTCTACTGAGGTTCTGGGTTTCCTGAGGAACCAAGGAGTCCGTGAACCATCCTACCAGCAAATACTAAGGTTTCTACTGAAATTCCCATACTTTCTAAGGAACTAAAGGGAACATTTTCGGACGAGAATTCCCCAATTCCAGGATGTGACTGTTACGGAAAACCGTCACAGTAACGCAACAAACATGAAGGGGATTTCATGCATTACCACTTAACTGAGTTTTCACCATAAAGAATTGGGTTTTTTTCCTTCATGGTGGCCATTCTGTAATGCATGACCAATCAGCAAGCTCAGGTTCCTGAAACCTGGATCTGAATCAGGATCTAAAGATCTCTGAAACTCCGAACCAGTAATCGCAAATGGTTCTTGGTTCCTTCTGAGCCCCTGAAGGCTTTCTGAAAAGGTTCCAGCGTAACGGTCCGACTTGCTAACTTACCCCAGGTGCAGAGTCCGAACGTGGCGCTTCATGCCTACAATAGTGGTCAGGATTTTGCCACAGTTTGGCCACAGGCACCTGTACGCCACCTTCACTGAGTTCTAAAGGAAATAAAGCAGGTAGGAATATAGTTTAGTCCAATAAAAACATCTTGTAAAAACCCTCCGCTGGATATTAAAACCATGCCACCCAGAAGCGAGCATCTACCTTGCGTTTCCTCGGCGCTGGTTCATCAAACAGCATTTGATCCATCTCCATGTCCAGGCCATCGTCCACAGGAGGGGAGCGGTCCGCCTCTGCGTCAGGCGGAGACGGCGCGGGACTGCTGTTTCCATGGTCACAGCTCCAGTAACCGCCATCAGACATTTCGCTACTGGCGCCATCCGTCCCGCTTGACGCTGCAAACAAAACGCAAAAAAAAAAAAGCGCGGATTTAAAACAAACAAACAAACAAACAAACGAAAGAAAGAAAGAAAGGTTTAACGTGGTAACGTAAACGTCAAACCGAGCACTTGGAAGTCGTCTAACCTGGAGTCGGCTCTCCGTGGACGGGGCTTTGGATCATTGGGCTGCAGGACAGACTGGTCAGCACCATGGCGGCCATGATTTCATCCATGTCTGCACTCTCGACGCTCCTGAACAGAAGTTCAGACAAGATCAGAACCAAGCTGAGAAGACTCAAGCGAACGGGACGCTTTGACGAGAACACAACCCGACCTTTTCGGGACGTCGATCGACGACGACGCGGAGCGAGCCACGCTGCCTGACGGGCTCAACCACACGTCCTCCAGTTTCCTGTGCACGCGCTGATTGAGCTGCTGTAAGAATATGGACACCTCGTTGTCCACGTGGTTGTGCTGCTCCACGACCCCTGCACGCTCTTGTCCACCGCAGTGCACGTACACCTGAGACACACAGAAACCACTCGGATCAAACGTGAAAGCAAATCGACGACGCGGCGCATGTCCAGACTTTACAACGCGTCGCTCCTGCTTACCCTCTGGCCCGGGTACAGTTTGATCCTGTGGATGCCGTGGGCCACGTGGACGCCCATCCCCAAGATCGCAGGAGCTCCGTCGGTGTCTCCATGTCCTCCTACGTCCCCGAGACCCTCTCCTGAAGAGTTGAACACCAAGGCTCCCAGAGGAGAGCGCTTCCCTAACCTGCTCCTCGGCAGCCCGGTCGCTGTCAGCACCTTCTCCATCGTTACTCCCGCAGGAGATCAGCTGCACCAAGAGAAAAGCTGCGAAAAGGAAACAGAAACAGAAACATTGTCTGTGGCTGGTCTCACACATGTAAACAACTCAATTTGTATAAAAAGTCAGAAATCTTAGATACCAGGTGAACATTCGTTCACTCGCATGAACTCTACAGGAGCAGGAGCGCAGCTGCACATCACACACTTGCTGTACAGACGCGTTATCGTTTCTATAGTAACGCCTTGTGAACCCAGACTTGTACGACCCACGCTGTACATGAATCTCTGTAAGGACGTGTTTATTGAACACGTATGGGAGCGGTCTCCAGCCTCAGCGCCTTGTAAGTACATCTTCAGAACAGAACGGGACAGTTTCCACTTTTTTTTTGCGGAACTTTGCGGAAAGTTTTTAGCAACCTCGAGAGAAAGTCCACGTACGGCTGCTGTGATGAAAATAAAATAAAATAAGATAAAACGTGATAAAAACGGGTGTGGACTCACATCAGGAACATTCCACGCCATTACACGTACCCATAAACGGATAAAAAAAAGTAGGACTTGTCGCTCTTTAATAAAAAAAAAAAACAAGCAAAACAAAATCGTTCATTGTAATCATCGGCAGGTTCCTGTGGCGTCCTGTAAAAGGGAGAAAACACTGCAGGATGTTCTCTAACAGAATTACGTGCTCGTTACTCATCTCAACACTTCATCAGTGAGTATTTTCCTACAACAGCAACAGCGCAACAGAGCCACCTATTCTTCACCTAATCACCCAGATGTCAAATATTTAACCTGTTTGGTGCTTTTCTGGGACTGCAGGCGTACTTCTTCATGTCTTTATCAACACAACAGTTCGACTAATGAACGAACGCGCTTACACACACTCGAGTCCTCGAGTCCCATTTACTCCACCATCTCTCTCTCTCTCTCTCTGTGCCCATAATCATGGTCATTACCGTACGCCTGCAACGACTTCACTTTGTTGATTCTCTGGGAGGGGTGGCCCAATACATTACACCCTAAGCCACAGCTCCGGTCTCGCTCACTCCCCTGGACGCGAGCGTAATGTCCTCGAGGACTGCAGCAGGTGACCGGAAGCGATTAGGTAAGAAGGGTGTTAAAAATACTACAGTATAACACAGAGCACAAGGTCATCATTACGGTCTAACCGTACACTCAAACCCACGCTGATTACCACCTAGGGCATCAGCCCGGCAATCAGGTGTGTGTCCACTCACCGCCGGGGTTACTCCAACACCCTGACGCTGCATGATGCAAAATCCTGAAAGACACTAGAGTTACACTCTGACTCATCAATCCATCAAACCTGTCGAAACATAGCAGTGACGCCACGATCACACAATCACACGTTCCCCGGGTCGGGACTCATGATGACCCGAATCACGTCGCACCACCATGACTCACAGTCCGCGTCAAAGCCTTCTCGTCGACTTTTCTTCCTGACCCGTTTGCTTGAACTTTAATCCCGATTGTAAGACCTGACTGGCGACACGCGTGCACTTTCCCTCCTGTGGCCCTGGTTACACTTATGGCCATGGTGGGCGTAACACGGGGGCAACCCGGGGCCCTGAAAGCCATTACAACACAAGGCACTGGGAGGAAAGCGTGGCGTGGGACGTGAAGCCGGTGTTGCGTTTCCCCGATCTCAGTAAAGCTGATTCATGAGGGTTAGGGTGATCTCCACAGGACGCTGGAAGTTCTCCCCCAGGGTACCTACAGCGTTCCTCCTGTTGCGCCCGGCTCACACACATGACCAACTTCCTCGTGCTCGATTTCACCCCCCGTGCAACCGGAGCCAGGCTTTTATAGGACACACGGACACAAATCTTACCAGTCACAGCACAATGCGCAGGCTTTACTACTTTGCCTGAACAGCAGCTCAGCTGTGTTTACAGCGCGCGTGCGTGTGTATGTGTGTGTGCGCGCGCGTGTGTGTGTGTGTGTGTGTGAGAGTTCATCTCCAGCTGCATTACATCCATCATCATCCACAGGAAATGCCTTCAGTGCACACTGCACGGGTTCTCGAGCAGGTTCTAGGGCCTGGAAAAGTTTAAAAAAAAAAAAAAAAAAAAGGCACCCTCAACCCGCGCGCTCTGCTCGATCCTGGTTTCACCCAGGCCGCTGACGTCACTGACGTGTGGATGACGTCACCGATGTATGGATGACGTCAGGCCAGTGCAGAAGCAGCAGCAGCAGCAGCAGCAGCTTATAGACACAGTGAGCTCGGCTGACTGACCCACCTTGTTGACGTGCTCCTGGTTCCTGCAGTCCGAGTGCAATAACGCACGAGGAAGCCGCTTCTTCTTCTTCACACACACACACACACACACACACACACACACACACACACACACACGCCCCCCCCGCGCGCGCGCTGTTTGTTTCCCCCCTGTATTTCCTTTACGGTGTAAAGTGAAGTTGTCCCGTGAACACACACGCCGCACGCGCTCGCTTCTCCTAAAGGAGCAGTCCTGAAGCCGAGCCCCACGGCACTCCGATCACTCCCTGCTCACCCACTCTCACTCTCACTCTCACTCCTGGGACAGAGTCAAAAACAGCCCCGGAAACAAACCAAAACAACGCGCGCGCTCTCCGAAGAAGTCATCCTGCAAACCGTCGCGCGCTCAGATGCACCCAGCACCATGCACACGGACACACACAGGCGCGCGCACGTCCTATACACCTATATATATATATATGTGTGTGTGTGTGTGTGTGTGTGTGTGTTTTGAATGAGCCCCGTGTACCTGCCTGTAGTCTCCTCCAGCTCACACTCCCCCTCTTGGCTTTTTCTTCTCTCTCTCTCTCTCTCTCTCTCTCTTCACTCTGAACTTGCTCTGACCGGCTTCGACTCGCAAACCCTTTCCAAAAGCGCACTCCGGGCACGTGACAAAACCCGGTGCGGATCGCTGACGGAGGGCGTGTCGCGTCTCCCTTTCAGCTCGCGAGCGTTCCAACGTGCACGCCGGATGCGTTTGGGACCTGAAGCTCGTGCACTTCCAGAGGATCAATATGCTGACTTCCGGTCCAGTCAGAGGGGGACGCACGCGCACTCCACGTCATCCAACTCTGCTGAAAACAACGTGTTGGCATTTAACAAGATACAGAAGCATTCATATGGGGGAGTCTCAGGTCAACTGTGTGTGTGTGTGTGTGTGTGTGTGTGTGTGTGTGTGTGTGTAAAGTCCCCTAAAGCCTCCTCACTTTTATTAGGGATGGGACTAAAATTTCCAAAATTTCCAAAATGCATGACCAAATAAAGGGTACTGTTGGAAAGAGCTGGGAAAAGCTTTAAAATGATCCCCAAATGATCTCCATAGGTGGGACATTGAGGAAGATGTGCTCCTTTAACTCTTTTAAAACCATTCTTTTCACCTTCTTTTCCACTGAAACAGGAAAAGAAAAGAAAAAGTTGTGCCCGAAATAAGTGAGTTATTCACATTCTTCACATCGTGACTCTGTCAAAAACGGGAGATTTTTCCATGAGATTTTCAGGAAATATTTCTTGCCGAGTCCTGCAAATCAGTTCTCTGATAAAATGCATGTATGAGCATGTGGATTATGACAAAAGGGACAAATCACCAAGGAGAAAGTCGACATCTAATTGGGGACGAGACGTCTCACAGTCTGGGGCATCATCCTGATGATTTTCACCCTCTGTCCTATAGTAGGGGTTTGTTCCGATAAATAATACATTCGATAATGACATGAGCATGGGGAAATCTCCCTTTACAGCAATGACAGAAATGTGTAAGGAAAACAAAACTAACTTCAGGAAGCTTCCGCAAAAGAAAATATCATGACGATGTTGTTTGATTTCTAATCAATGTAAACAAAACCAAGTGCATTCAGTAAAGTCACTGATTAGCGGCCGGCGATTAGCATAATACACACAACCCTACTTTTATTCTACAGTGTTTACATTTTGTTTTTGAACTTGTTTGAAGTTTATTTCCAAGAGTTGCATTCTGTCTATTCCTCCCTGCAGAAGCTTTTCCCTGCACATGGATGCCTACAGAGCTCAGTCGTGTATGAAAGGAGTCTCCAGTGTGAGTGTTTTATAACAGCCGGATTGTTTCACATGTGTTTGTGCTTTACGGTTTCTCAGTAACATCTCAAGCAGTGTTCGCCATTCATTCATTTATTCATTCATTCATTTTCCATACTGCTTATCCCTTAAGGCTCACGGTGAGGCTGGAGCCAATCCCAAGTGACTTCGGGGTGAGAGGCGGGGAACACCCTGGGTAGGTCACCTATCTATCTCAGGACTAACACGGAGACTCCAACAACCGTTCCCCACCCACAGTCACACCTACAGCCAAATTAGGGTAGCCCCTTGAGCTAATGTGCATGTCTTTGGACCATGGGAGGAAATCTGAGCACCCGGAGGAAACCCATGCAGGCGCACAGAGAACATGCAAACTTGGCACAGAAAATCGGCCTTTCGAACCTGGAACCTTCTTGCTGTGATGCGACAGGGCTAAACCCTGTACCATGGTACCATGCATGTGTGTTTTATATTAACTTTAACTTTTTAATAACCTTTTAATATTAACTATTAACTAAAAAGAGATGTTTATGTATGCGTTTTTGGAAGAAGTCTCCAGGGTCAGCGCTTTGTAACACTCGGGGGTAAGAAATATAACTTTTCCAACCCCTTCAGGACAGAGATGTTTGCTTTCTTAGGTCCTCTATATCAACTGCTATAATGCAAGTTTCCTGGATATTTCATGACACTAAATGCAATTATAAATGGATGAGTAGTGTGAAATCTCATTCTTTAATGCACATTTCCTGATGCTTTTAATGCTATTTTTGTAAAGAGTCGTGTACTCCCAGCACTTTGTCTGCAGTGGAACAGAAGTGTGTGTGTGTGTGTGTGTGTGTGTGTGTGTGTTTGTGCTGTAGATGCCCGTTTGAGTCAGTTCCTGGGTTTCTCTGTTCCTCCATCCAGCTCTTGTAGTAAACAACCCAGCCATGTGGGCAGGATGTGAGCTGTGATTGGCTGAAAGGCGATTCGTAAGCTACACGCCCTAAAATCCCGACTTGTTTACGCCAGACTGGTGTCCAGGGTTGCCAGATTGTGCTTTAATCCCAATATCCTATTTTAAACCTACATTCCTGGGAAAAATAAATCACCTGATCGTACTCCCTTTTTAAGCTTTTCTCCTGATTAGGTCTTAGTCACTACACAATGTGCACATGTCCAGGGTGAGGTTTGGAGCAGATCTGTGGTGCATTAAGGTGGAACCTCAAGACTGAGGGAAAAAACCCAAGTCCATGCAATGTGGCAACCCTGCGCGCAGGAGGCATTGGCCACAATGGCAGAGAAGGTATTTTTGCACGGTGGCTCATTTAAAAAAGAGAGAGAGAGAGAGAAAATCTCAAGAACAGTTCTTTCAACTTCTCAGCATAATGCGAGGATAATCAGCATGTTCACTAACCCGTGCATGCTTCAGTGGAGCCCAATTAATAAGGCACCTCAATCACCACCCAGAACCTCTGAGTGTGTGTGTGTGTGTGTGTGTGTGCGTGTGTGTTTAAATGTAATATCAGTGCCACAATGCCATGTTTGCACTTTAATCATCCTAAAATGCATGAGACCTGGACTTTGTTCAGATGTTCTGCAGTGAAATGTGCAGTGCAGCATGTATACAGAGAAAGCAGGGGAGTGATTACATAACTGCTCCAGCGCGGTTTCTAATTACACACACACACACACACCATAAATCCTTAATCCGTAAACAGAAATCCAGCAACTCCACCCTCCGACTGCTCCACTAACACAGACAGGGAGCTCAGCTGCACCAACTGCAACTATTAGTAAAACTATTGCACGCACGGTGTACGTGCACTTCGTTAGATGTTCATGTGCACGAGCGCAGCCTGGAGATATGTGCTCGTGACGTCATGCACGTACATGTAACTGAATTGTGTTTGTTTGTTTTTTTGCTTTGTTTTTTTCTCGCGTGCATTTTTCATGTCTCTTTTATTATTATTTATTATTATTATTATTATTTTATTTTTAATGTTTTCTTGCTGTTGCTAAGCCCGGTATTGTCCTTTGCTTGCAACGTACACCCAAGTTTACGACCATTACGTGCGCGCGGATGAGGAACTGCTGTGCCTCTGCGAATAAAGGAACGTGTACGTGCAGAAGAGCACGTGGCTCCCTCGAGCTCGCACTGCACGTCGCATGGCGCGCGCGCGCACGCGAGCGCGCCCTGGGGCCTGCGTGCCCGCGCGGTCAAAAAAAAAAAAAAAAAACCCAAAC
>JAQMCW010000005.1:19157978-19172164 GCA_030068335.1 Chrysichthys cranchii
TGGTGGTGCTTGGATTTGAACTCCCAACCTTCCGATCAGTAGCCCAACGTCTTAACCCCCTGAGCTACCACTGCCCACCAGGTGGAGCCGTTTCACATGTCAGAGGAATGGTGGAGAGCAGTTATACATGCAGGATGTGTTATATGTGTTGTGATGTCATGTCCTTTTTGCAGTTGCAGCAGTTGGTGCAGAGTTTGCAGATGCAGAAGCCTCAGCCGTCTCTCCTGCAGGCGCTGGATGCCGGTCTGGTGGTCCAGCTGCAGGCCCTGACCGCTCAGCTCACAGCGGCTGCGGCAGCCAACACACTCAACCCGCTTGAGCAGAGAGTCTCCTCCTTCAACAAGGTGAAATAATCATCATTCACACATCATTCAGGAGGTGTAATGTATTTTGTGGACCCCCAAATGCTTTTGCCTTTGACTTATGAGTTCTGTCCTCTGTGGATGCTTGTGAGCTCTCTCGAGCTCTCACACACACACATTCACTCACACACACCCCCGCACAGATTTGACAGCGTCTTGTCCTCTTACAGAAGCTCTTGGGACAGTTTGACTTTGGCGGCGAGTCCGAACCTAGCGAGGATTCCAAAAAGGACACAGCAGCACCTCAGTTGTATGTACTTCCTCACGTTTATTTCTCTTTTTCCTGCTAACATCTATCAAAAAGGTTAATTGCGCCCTGCGGGAAGTTTCCTGCTCCTCTGTCTCAGTCGGGGATGGGATGGATGGAGGTTGAAGGAACTGAGCAGTCTTTTTCCCCTCTGTTTCAGGCCCATGGTTTCAGAGTCCCTTAACAACTCCCTGTTCCATCAGTTGGCTGAGCAGCTCCAGCAGCAGAACCTCGAGCAGTTTCAGAAACAAATTCTGGAGCACCAACAACATCAGCAGAAGGTAAAGCAGACAGAGGAGAAGCTACATGGCTACTTTTATACACAGTTTATTTTTATCGTTTAAGAAACAAGCGATTAAAAAAAATAAAATAAAATTCGTACCGTGTAAATGAAGCCCTGTGCTCTCCCAGTAAAAGTGTGATGAGTCGGTGCTTAGATGAGGAATGTAATATTTCCTTTCCCATCTTTCTTTCTTCAGTCCATGGCCATGGAGAGCCAGGAGAGCATCTTCGGTTCTGAGAATTCAGCCACTCCAGCTCAGAGCAACATCCAACCACAGCTCCAAGAACAGGAACCCAAGCTGGACGACTCTGTTGATGACCAACAACAGGCAAGAACAGACATCAGATTCACTCACCAGCCGTCGTCAGCCTCGAGTCTGTTTGATGTTTTGTGTACAGCCTTGCTCAGACTGTAAACAGTGACTGTAGGAGAAATTTTATGAAAGTAATTTCAACCTACGAATAAAATGGTGCAATATGATGAAAGTGAGACGGCACCCAGAGCTGGAAATAAATGAAATTCCGAGAGAAAGATGGAAAAAACAAACAACCAAACGTTGACCCTGCCCACTTTAGTCAGAGTGTTGAGATGAATAGGTTTCACAGGTGATCCGTTAATTATAGTCTTTTCGCTCTGAAAAGGAGAAAAGGTTATACAGGTAACCAGGAGTCTGTTTGTGCTTGTGCTTGGTGCAGGACATGGACCTGGACGAGGGACAGGACACCGTAGATGAGGACCTGTTTGAGTCGGAGGAGAAGAAAACCAGCGGTACTCGTTCCAGAACACACTCTCGGTCTCGCTCCAGGTCAGACAAGCAGCCAGGTATATAGGTGTCATACGTTACCTCGCGGTCTCCCTGTACTCCAGAGCTGGTTTTACTTCTTATCGCAGGTCTCCGAAGAGACGGAGGTCAAGGTCACGCTCAGGGTCTCGGAAGCGCAAACACCGCAAGCGGTCGCGCTCACGGTCCCGAGACCGAAAGAGGAAATCCTCTCGTTCCTACTCCAACGAGCGACGGGCACGGGAGAGAGAAAAGGAGCGGCAGAAGAAAGGCCTCCCCCCCATCCGCTCCAGATTTCTCAGCGGTACGTTCGAGGAGTCTGGCTTAGTCACGCGACGTCGTAATATTCCGGATGATTCCTTATTTGTTTAGATGTTGATTTATTTCCTTTCAGTGTGTAGCACTACGTTGTGGGTGGGCCAAGTGGACAAGAAGGCCACACAGCAAGACCTCACCAACCTTTTTGAAGAGTTCGGCCAGATTGAATCCATCAACGTAAGTCGGACCTTGACTTGTGTTGCTCTGCGTGAATATTTTTTCCTTACCTGCCAAAAAAAATCATTAGCTCCTTGAGATCCAGAAGCGTTTAGATGGAGAACAGAAACGTTGGGTTGATTGGGTTATTCTTTGATTGATAAGGGATTTTCTTCCTGCTTGTGTTTGTGTGTGTGTGTATATATATATATATATATATATATATATATTTTTTTTTTTTTAAATTTATTTGCTTATTTTATTTTTAAGATGATTCCTCCCAGAGGATGCTCTTACATCTGCATGGTGCATCGACAGGACGCTTATCGTGCCCGACAGAAATTAAGCACCGGCTCGTTTAAAATCGGGTCCAAGGTCATAAAGGTTTGTAAAGCTGTTTATACGGTTATACGTCAGTTTATACGTCATATTGCTGCTTCATACTCAAGTCTGATTGGTCAGAAGATTGTACAACAGAAGCATTTTACGATCTATATTGGTTCTGACGTACATTGATCCTGCTGTGGTGTGTGTGTGTGTGTGTGTGTGTGTGTAGATCGCCTGGGCGCTTAATAAAGGTGTGAAACAGGAGTACAAACAGTTCTGGGACGTGGATCTAGGAGTGACCTACATCCCCTGGGAGAAGGTCAAACTGGACGACCTAGACGGCTTTGCAGAAGGAGGCATGATCGACCAGGAAACGGTCAACAGCGGTGAGAAAAGTTAACCTCAGAAACGCCGCCGTGTCGCAGTTAACGCTACGTGGCGAGATGTTTTCCCCTGACTCTGTTCTGTTCACTTGGACAGAATGGGAAGCTCAGAAGAACACGGACGCACCCAAGGAACCCCAGGTTCAGCCGGTGACTGTTGAGAGCAGTGTAGCGAGCACGTCGCAAAGCGAAACTTACACGCAACCGGTCGCCATGATGCCCGTCCAGGTACACAAGGTTCTGTTGGATCCGGGTTCTGTGAGTACAGTACAGAACAAGCGTTACACACATTTCACTTCCGTTTCTCTTCCTAAGATCCCAGTCGCCCAGACGGTCCCTGCTGTCGGCCTGGTCCCGCCTACTTTTCCGGTCACCATGGCAATGCCCCCACCAGGCTTCGGTCCCCCGCCCCCCTTTCTTCGGGCTGGATTCAACACTACGCAGCCTCCCCCAGGTACACCTGGTTTCACAGTTCTCCGCCGAACTGTCTGGTTGAGCTTGGTGTACTAATCTCCGTGTTCGTCTTTAGGGTTCATGGGCCCTTCCGGAGTTGCGCTGCCCACCGTGGGAGCTGGTCTTGCCTCAGCGCAGACACGTAGGTTCATCCTCATATGAACTCTCCATAGGGTGCTTGTTAAAGCATAGTTCCTAATTGGGTCCAATTTGTTTCCTGACAGCTCTGGGGCAACCTGCGCAAGACGGCAACAAGGACTCTGCGTTTGGAGCGGTGCTCCCTCCAACAAGCACCATCCCGGCAAGCTTCATGCCCTCGGGAATGCCCGGAGCGGTGTTCAATCCTGTGGGAGCGCAAGCACAGCAGGCCAGCGCTGACAAGACGACTGCATCCGCAGACAGCGTAGACACGCCGAATGAAATAACACTACAGGGTAAGTGCCAAGTGGTGTGTCTGTGTGTGTGTGTGTGTGTGCGTGTGTGGTGTTAAATAATTAATTTTTAAAAAAAACATTTTTTTACTGTGACAAAATGACACAAACTTGTTTTGTAAGTCCAGATAAATAATGTTAAACATTTGCGATCACTTAGGAAGTTTTCTTTCCGCTTGTGAACAGGAATGCAGAATGCCGTACGCAGCGGGATGGGCTTACTAGGCATGCACCCTTCTGCATCTCTCCCTCACCCTCTCCCTGGCCAGAGGATGCCTGGGCTGCTGCCGCTCGACCTGCGGCCGAACCTCCTCCAGGGAGCCGGAGCTCGTTTCCCCATGCTCATGCAGCAAGGCCTGGCGCAGCAAGCTACCAGCCTCCTGGACGCCTCGCTTCAAGCCCGCGCCCGAACCCCTTTCCCACAGATGGAGCACTTTAATCGTGCAGAAGGTCCTTTTGTGAGAGCCCCCAATCCCACAGCTCCTCCACCAGACGACATGGACAAAGCTAATAATAACAACAACCCACCGGCTCCTTCAGACGGCGGAGGCCAGCAAGAGGGCGACCAGGATTATCGCTTCCCGCTTCCAGAGAAGCCGCCGAGCACGGGCCTGCTGAGGACCCCTCCTCCTGAGATGAGGACGGAACCCACGCCTGTTAGAGCTCCGCTGCTGGAGAGACCTCCCAGAGGAGGCATGCACGTCGAGGGTCGAGAGGGACCTGGGAGACGGGAGCCTGTCGCAGGTCCTTTCAGAGCCGAGACGCGCTGGGGTGCGCCGCGCGGCGACTTGGACGAGCGAGATATGAGAGGAATGCCGGCAGGACCACCCAAGGGCTTTCAGGAGGATCGGGGGAATATGAATTTCCAGAACCGTTTTGACATGCGAGGAGGAGGAGGAGGAGGAGCCATGGGCGGTGTAGGTCCGGGCTGGAATCGTGGAGGAGGTCCCTTCAATGCGAACATGCACCAGGACTTTGATGATCGGCGTCGGCCCTGGGAGAGGCAGAAGGACCGCGATGACCGGGACTTCCGCAGGGAAATGAATGACAACCGGCACAGGGAGCGAGAGAGAGAATGGGAGCGAGACCGCGACCGAGGTCGAGATCGGAATCGAGAGAGAGACAGAGAACGGGATAACGATAAGGAGAGAGACCGGGAACGTGGCGGCTGGGTGCCTCTTAATCCCCAACCTCAACCTCAACCTCAACCTCAGCCTCTCCTCCCTCTTCCCAGACCGTTCCAGCCACTGCTCCCTCTCCCGACACCTCTGCTGAACATGGCCCAGGCTCAGCCCGAGCCGCATCCTAAACCTCTCCTGCAGCATGAACCACAACCCGCAGCGAGACACGCTGAGCCGCAGCCAGACACAAAGCCGCCTCCGCCCGAAAAAGAGAGCGCGGGCGGCCAAGAGAAGAAAGACGCCTTTAGTGACTGTGCTCACGATCTGAACTCTAAACCCAAAACTGACCCAGAACCCACAGGCCTGCCGCCTCACCCCTCCCCGCCCGCCCCCGCGGCTGAGCCCCTGAACGGAACGCCAGCCCCGGAAGCGTCCGCATCCCCCTTCGTGGCCGGTGGCGGCAGCGGACAGACCGCTCCGAAGGAAGAAGCCGAGACTGGGACTGAGCCTGAGCTAGTGAAAACGGACACTGAGGAAACATAATCGTCACTCAGTAGGTAAAAAGATTTTGTATAGTTGTCATCTCTGTACTTATTTCACACGGCTTCCACAGGACCTGCTCAGTTCTGTTGCCCGACAAAACAAAAAACAAACAAAAAAACATTTTTTTTTGCCTTTCATGCCAGTTATGTCCATCATAGATGGCTCACAATAGATGAATTCACTGGTAGGTGATATTTTAATGTTTTATTTTAATTTCATTATTTCCTGGGGGGGGGGGGTTGTTTGTTTGTTTGTTTGTTTTGGGTTTTGTTTTGTTTTTTGTTCTTTATGCAACCCCACTGTTTTAAAGCTAGGTTTTAAAAAATCCTTGGAATTTGCTTGCCAAAATGTTGTGTAGCCTAACTGTAATTTGGAGAGGGTGGGGGCGCTGTGACCTTCCTATGGAAGAGTTTAAAGGACGCTGGTGGGGGGTTTTTCTCCCCCCCCCATCCCCGAAAAGGATCAAATGCAGACCGTGTGCGAGGGGAATGGGGGGAAAAAAGGAAAAGACCAAAAAAAAGAGAAAAAGGAAAAAAAGCACTCAAGGCCTGTTCTGTGTTTTTGTTTTCCATCCAGCGGCTGCAGAGTTTAAAATGAATGAACGAATGAATGCCTTTGTGGTGTGCTAAATGCTTGTTGTCTTTTAAGCAAATTATACGTACAGCCAATACAGTGAGAACAGTAATGCAGTTTTAGTTGCTTTGAAAAGAATACAAAAGATTAAAAATATGATGATGTACTATCCCCATCTTAAATGTCTGATCTTTCTTCACCACACTGCAGCGAATACAGCGGCTCAGCCAGAAAAGGTCTCGGAAAGGCAAATGGATGTTAACTCAGCACTCTGTTTAGTTTCAAATAAACATGCTTTGTTGGTTAAAAATGCTTTAGGACTGTATTTTGTGTGACGGATTTAATGGACCCTGTGAACACGATGACTCGACCGTGAGCTGAATACGGGCAGGTAGTGGCCTGAAGGTGACGTTCTCTCAGTAGTCTGATGTCCACCTCATGAGGTTTTGTCTTAATAAATGTCTTGAGGCTGCAAGCTGCTGGCTACCACACACACACACACACACACACACACACACACACACACACACAGAGTTGACTTAATGGCTCCATGTGCACATAAGCCTTCCAACATAACCAAATATAATCTGCTCACCACTGTAGCTCTGTTGTTTTGTCTTAATTTTCTTGAGGCTTCAGGTAATAACCTGCAAAAACTTTCATAACTCACAAAGCTGTTGGGAATAACACACACACACACACATCACTGAGCTGTGCATCATTCTAGACTCATTTCTCCTCTGGAACTTACAAGCGTCAGACTTTCAACTGTAAATCTGTCTTTAGATCATTTTAGTTTTTTCTCCTTCACTCAAAAAGACAAACACACAGGAAAACAGACTCGTCCTGAAAAAGTGAAATGCTTTGGCCTGATAGATCATCCGGTTTAAAATTGGTTCCTGCTTTCAATTTGGAAACTGTCCCCGAAACGGACTTCATCTAACGGACGTCGAGGCCCAACCTACAAACACGACACGTGATGTATCTCGAGCGTAGCGAAGGAAAACACATTGGCGTCCAGCGCTTCGTGCTTGAAGAAGTCCTTGCATTTTTAAAAAGCTCCATATTTTTCCCCCTTATAGAATTTGCATTCTGCAGAAGTGAGGCTCTACACGGCTGCAGAATGATGAAACGGAAATTCCTCCGCGCACTCGTCCCTCCGAATCTAGGCCAGCTTTCATCACTCGGTGCAGAAAATTAAATCCACTTCTTTCATCTTTTAGTCCTCAGTCGGGACTCATCAGACACGTTCCGCACGTCGGACACGTCGTGTCGGGATTTTCAGCCTGAATTGAATTGAATCTCATGCGAGCCAAACATTGCATGTGTGTCAGAGCAGGTAAAAGCACCTCAAGGCAAGCGTCTCAGAGTATCTCCTGGTTGGCCCGTTATATATTAGCGGGATATTCAAAATTCCACTCGCATAAAACTTTCCGTTTACAAACTTCGGGACGAGCGCCTGACACCGCGGAACACCAACGACGGCGACCGTTTAGTGATTAGTTTACAGCTAGAAATAAAACGTTAAACAAAAAGCAATGATGTTTTGTTTCGCACTGCTTTTTCATGTTGGCACTTCAGTTTTGAGAGACATCAGTTTTGAACGCGCCCTTGGTTGTCCAGACGTCTTTAAACATTCTGCCTCCGTTCCTTGACCTTACATGTGGTCACGTCACTAACCAGACCAGGGATGGGAACCATGCAACAAACTGAGAATATGTCTTGTTTGAAGATGCTGAAACACAGCCAGTCTCTTTACATCTAGTACGCTAATAGATTCTGAGACGTTAGGTGTCAAATTCAAGCCAAATACGGTTGCTTCGTTTCCTTCAGCCTACGTCTAAAAAGATTCGGGAACCCATCGGGTGTTGGTGACAGCGTACCCACAAAATCATTCTTCGTCGGGGATGAGAACTATGTACTAAATCAAAGCATGACCACCATCCAAAAGAGTGAGTGGGCAGGGCTTATTGGCTTTCTCTGTCAATCACAGAGGCGAGCCAATCCTAGGTGCTGTGTGACCTCAGGTATGTGGAAGGTGGCGGATAGCGCCTTTCCTCCAGTTTAAAAAGATGTGATTGGCTCGCTTCACGTGTCTTGGAGGAATCGTGTGATCAACCTTGATCTTCTCCCCCCGTGTTAAAAACTTCATACGATAGGGTGATGTTTGGGTGGTGGGTGGGGCTTTGCCAAGACCAAATTTGAGCAAAATGAAGGAAAGACTTTAAAACCGCAAATTAGTCCTTCTGAGTTTAAAAACCAGAAAAGAGGTTCTACAGAGTGAGAGTTTTATTGATTCGTTAAAATGGTTCTCTGCCTTTTTTTTTTTTTGAGTTAAGAGTTTTTGGCGGTAAACCAAGTTTGCTGTTGTTGGCTGCAGGTCTGAAACTTTGGATTTATACGTCCGTCGCTGTCGGGCAGTTTGATGGCACCGCGTTCGGCGTTGTAGGCCAGCGAAGTGTGGCATTTACACACTTTTCCTGTCTCATGAGGTGCCGTGAGTTGGACTGCACACAAATCTGGAGATCTGGCCATCTGGTGCTGCAACAGAACAAACTTCCATATCGATCCACGCCGATACGTGCTGCTTTCACTTGTCTTGTCACATGTTGAGGACTTGAGGTGTGTAGTGGTGATCTGAGAATTTCACCTTATTGGATCACCGCTGTAACAGGGGAAAAAAAAAAAAGGCGGCGGCAGCGGGGGGGCTGGGGTCTGTCTTCTGTACACCGCTCTCAGCAGGAACCCGCTCTGAGCGGTTCTCCAGACCCCACACGGACCGAACGAAAACCCCGGCGAGAGAAGATGCCCTCGCGTAGCTTGTTAGACGTGTTGAGAATTGACTCAGGAGCTAATAAAACCTTTACAGAGTGCGCTATTAAAAGCCTGCATGAGGTGGTCTGGTGGTAATCATCTACACGGTTCAGCCACCGCAGTGTTCACGTCCTCTTTCTGCTCCTGATTCTTTCTGGCAACCGTTTTTGTTTATCGTTTGGTTTTTTTTTTGTCTTCCTGAAGCTTTAAACTCGCGCCTTTTTCAGGCCCATGTGACGACACTTCTGGAGAAAAGCCACCCCCGTGCGTATGCGTGCTGAGCTGCTTCAGGAGATACGTTTACGTGATGATATTCTTTAGAAGTGACCCGGATCGGGTGACATGGTGAAACTCACTTGCTGGAAGTTTAGAAAATAATTCAATGGCGTTCACGCTGTTCCAGATGAATTAAAGAAGAAGTAGACTATGAAGCCCTTTATGCTGATTTTATTTTCCGTGAGGCGTTAAGTGATTTTTGGTGTGAATGTAATCTGAAATCCAGCCTGGAAGTGGCTGAAATGTTGCTGCAAGCACTGGATTCCCAGAATGCAATGCAGCTGTACGTCACTCAGTTGATTAGCCATCTATGAGACGAAGAGTTGGTGGTGTTGAAGTTATCAGGAAGAAAAGTTAAAGCTTTGGAAGGTGAGAGAGCTGGACAGACTAAAGGGCTAAAGCCCCGCTGCATCACTCTTGTTAGGTAGAGACGATGTGACATGAGGGCGAGGGCTAATTCCCACTGCACCGCTCCCGCCACGGGATTTTTGGGAAACCGAAACAGAGCGACATGTTTGTGAAAAAGCTTCGCCTTCTCAGTATCTGATGGTAAATTAAATCCTAGACGTACACGTTGATTATAAAGGTTCATAATCAAGTCCCTCAGAGTCTGGTGACCTTCTGAGGTGACGTGCTGAGTTTGTCCACTAGAGGTCACACACACACTCTTGTCACAGCTTCAAACCTTACACCTCTTTGCTGGTGTCGGCCATGAGGATACTGCACTGTTCTACCTCTCTCTGTCCATCCCATTATGCATGTTCTACAGGACACAGTGCTTTGCATAAGTATTTACTCCCCTTTACAGCCTGGTTCTGAACCGGTTTCACTCTGGATTTTAAACAGAACGGGTTATAATGTTGAAGTGAGGTACAGGTTGTGAAATTATTTACAAGTAAACATTGCTGCGAATGTCCCCCCCCCATTGGTTCAAATGTAACCAGAAGTCAGACGATAGGCTGAATTGAGCTGTGTGCAGTTAAAGGGGTTCCTGGAAGAGCCCAGAATTTGGTCATGATGATGACGGATACGGAGAATAAAAAAAAAAAAAAAATCTGGGACAAAGTTCTGGAACAGTATAGGTGATGGAAACCATCCAAAACTCTGAACACCCCATGAAATGCCTTTCGGAAAAATCTGGAAACAGTATGGCGTGAAATTTTGCTTCTTCAGTGAGAATGAACCAGAGATGCAACCACAGGGGTTCAAATTAAACCGTGATGCTGCCACTACCGTGCTTCACTCTGGGATGATTTTCTGTCCTGGACTATTCTGTGGAGATTCCTGAGCAGTGCACTTCAGTTACAGGTCGTAATACGGAGACGTTCAAGGGGCTACAGGCTGTATCCTATTGTCTGCTTCCTCTGCTAAAGTATTGGTTCCACCTCGACCACCACACAACCCCTCCTGAGCAGCTGTGTCGCTGGGGGTGCATTCTTGCCCCTGGGGTCTTTAAACACTTCCTCCGCTTTATCACACACTCCGTTGGGGAGGGAATATTTTACAGATTAAACATGCATGGAGGCAACTAACTATATGAGAACGCTCGACTCGTACGCCTCGCTCCTGCCACTGATTTGACTGTCTAAGTGCTCTGCCTCTGATTTATTCCTGTCACGGCTTTACCATTTTAAACACAGCTCCCGTTTTAAGACCTCGGCCAGCCGAGTGATGGAGTTTTACTACTACCTTTGGCTTTGGCGTGTTCACACCCGGCATTTCTGCATCAAAAGGAAAGAAATGACACACTCGCTGTTCCTGAGTTGTGCAGAGACGGGAGTAAAAGCACTCTTGGGTGGACAGAAAAAAGGAAACATATTTGCAAGGAAACTTTCTTTTAAGCTACCATGTGTTGCACAGGATCTTGTTTTGTATTTCTGTTTTGGTTTTTTTGGTTTTTAAAATGCCACTAATGTCCGAAAGCCATTCATTTCTATTTGATTTCAGCGCCGTAGCTTACCAGTCGTCCGTCTCTTTGTTTGATTTGCCCCGGGGCAGGAAGCTGCTCTGTGGGGGGTCAGGGGTCAGGACTTCAGTATGACTCCAGAGCAGCTTTAACAAGCAGTCTGCATTTCACAAAGGGCTCGGGAACATCACGGCAGGGACGCAAGACTACTTAAATGTAAAAAAAACAAAAAACAAACCCACTTGGATGTTTCTAGCCGTCACAGATCGGGGAAAAGGGACAAGGCTGGTGCACAAATCTTGACAGATAGGAAAAGCTTGGAGGGAAAACACTCCACGCACACTGAAGGGATAAACCTCCGACGTTTTCATCTTGTTCTCTCTTCTCTCTAAGACTTGTTATTATTTATGTTTGCACGGTCGCACTCGCATCCATAACGTGACACTAAATCTGTCAAATGGAACGAACGCTGAATCTCGGACCCGTTTCCTTTACGTCGTTTCGTTCTCGCCATTTTGGTTCAGTTTAGAGACACACACGTACATACATACATATAATGTAAATCTTGCTTTAACATGGGATACAGCATCGTACTGAGTTCCGCCATTTTGGAATTTTGGAGATCATCTCATTTTCAAAAAGTACGTGTTTGTTCGGTTTTGATTTGTAGTGCAGGAAATTCTGTGTCTCTTCACTGAGCCAGTTTATTTGACTCGGCTCCCCACTAAGAGTCGAATCTTTTGGCTCCCAAAACAACTCCGTATCAAATATATGTTCTTCTTTGTCTACTTATGGCTCCAATCATTCAGTGAAATCTTCCTCAACGTTTTCATGACCAAAATAACATTGCTTTATGTTGCACGTTATACAGTAGTTTAAATTTATTTTTATTTTTTTGTTAAACAATCCAGGAAAGTGCTCCACATGTGCAATAACAAAAGCAAGACACATCCCAACAATGATTCTGGTGTGACTTTGCTTCCTTAAAGAAGATTTATTTTTATTTATCCTGATAATTGGATATTATACTTTACTATATACATGTTTAATCTCATGTATCATATTTATCTCTATGTATACTCGGTTCAAGAGGCGGTTCAGGGAGTCGACTCGTTCCCAAACGACTCCTCGCTCATCCATGCTCCGACTCGTACTCCATCCAGTTTGGAGAGGCGATTCAAACGGTACGCTAAAACATGCGTTCCCGTGTGTTATGTACCAAGAGAAAAGGTTTTTCTCTTCAGCGCTCATCACGCTCCACGTTAACGCTCCCTCAGGTCTTTACACCTGGTTCTACACCGTGACTCACCTCAGAGCTCCGGCGCTCTCACGCTGCTAAAACACATGTACACCACCTCTGCCCTGAGGCTCGACATCATTTCCTGTTTGTTTTCAGACACTGAAATTCCTTCATCTAAAAGACAAAAAAAAGAAAAAAAAGGCAACAAGGCGATATTTGTTCCCCTGTTACGCGCCGTATCAGGTTATTCATTACTTTTTGTAAAGAACGTTTAAAGACATCTCAGTGGTCACAAAAAGGCATTTTTTGCTTCTCTGATGTTTTGCTGTTGGGGCAAAATAATGAAGGAGTTTCTGCTCCCACACCAAAGTCTATGGCGTGCTTTATTCCTCCTGCGTCACAGCGATTTCACGACCTTTACATTTTCCTTACGTTACACATGGCAGCTATAAACATTCATTCCGTCAGTCTCTCTCGGTGTGAATAAAATAAAAATAAAACCCTCAGAATTATCATGTTAAACCCCTCTGTCCTGAAGACGTCCGAGAGCGCGGCTTTACCTCTGACCGTTACGAAGCCCTGACACTGGAGACTCCTTCCACAAACGTTAAATAAATATCAGTATCTAATCAGCTCCACGTTTAAATCTGTTTACATGGATTATTATAAATCCCCATGAATGATCTGCTCTTAATAGATCAATAGGAACGATCAGAGGAACGTTAGATAATTGTGAACAGTGATGCCTGGCTGTAGATTCTCCGGAGATTGAAAGTTCTACAAAAGGAATAAAATTCATCTCGAGGATACCGTTGAGACTTGATTTCTACACATAAACTGTGTTTAAGATTTCTTGGGGAGGGGGTTTGTTTGGTTTTTTGTTTTTTTTCTCCATGTTGAGGAGCTCGGAGTGGAATCTGACACGTTAGCCGTGACATTTAGTGGCGTTTCAGGCCTCTCCTCCCCTGTGGCTGCTCCAATCTGCTCAGCCAGTTTGCTGCATCAATATTCCACCACTTACCCGATTTAATTATTCAACATCATGTTTATTAATGACAGCGGACATCTGTAGTCCCTCGCCTCCTCCAACCGCACCACCCCGAGCAGACGAGCGCCAGATTAAAGACTGAAGTGTGAAAATCTGACGAGACTCCGGACCTCCGTTCACTCGCTCACGCGTGAAGAAGGAAAACGACTCGAGATCCTCTTATTCCTGAGACAGGAAGTGACATCCGGCCTCAGGGGATGAACTGTCGGGGCCGGGTTGCACCCTGGGGTCATTATGTGATGGATGATGCTGATATAAAATTGATCTTGGAGTTGATTTAATGTTTAGATTTTATTTGTATACCTGCAGTAAAGGTCTCTTATCTTGGTTTCTTCGTTGTGATCATCCGTTTCTTCCCCGTGATCCTAAACATCATCTAGCTAAAGCTCAAATCCCAAATGGCTAACTGTTCATTTTGTTGTTCAATTGGTTTGAGTAGAATTTTGCTAATCCTGCCTGTCAGGGGCCGACACAGGCTGAAAAATAAAAAAGTGCTCCCCGAGTTACGATGGCCCGACTTGTGATTTTCCAAAGTTATGATGACTATTGTGAACCGCTAAAAATTGTAAAATATTTAGAAAATATTTAAAATTCACAGGCAGGCATCGCTGGCAGGCCAGCGTAACGGTGTACGTTCAGACGACGCCCAGAAATCCACACTTTCTCCCATAACTCAGAGTTACCTTGTGTATCGGTGTACTGCACAGTGCGTTACCGTGGGGTTTTTGTGATTATTAAAGGAACAGTTTCAGCGGCGGCTGTCTGTAGACGGAGCTCAGTATTTGTGTAGCGGGGTGTCGTGGCTGGGCGGAGCTCAGAGACAACGTGCTGCGGCCCACATCATACAGGTGTGTGGATCTCTCTGGCAAACTCTCTCTTTTGACAGAAATGTGATTTAAATGAAATCGCGCTTAAATGTTAACT
>JAQMCW010000005.1:19190130-19200174 GCA_030068335.1 Chrysichthys cranchii
ACGAGTGCTTGAGCGGAACTGAATGTTTGTGGAGTGAAGCGTGGGTCGGCTGTCTGTACGTCAGGCGAGGATTTGTTTGTCGGCCGGGACAAAATCTGCTCAGGAATTTAGTTCATACATCGATTTGTTCGCCATCTGACGCGTTCGTGACCCGAGGATCCGCTGTACCTATAAATGCTGATTCTGATTCCCTCTGCACGCGATTCTGTCACACACAGAAAGCACCTGCGTTTGGGAGCTGATCCACACCAGGTCCGAGCTGGAGGGTCGACCCGAGACGGTGTTCCAGCTGTGCAGCAGGTGAGTTACAGGATCATTCGGATCTAAAACAAAGCTCTAACTGATAACCTGCTGAGATGCTAACTGCAGCCTAATGTCTCCTTCAGCACCCCGGAGAGCAAACTGAGCACGGTGAAGGTGATTCGCGCTGTTCTGAGGGAAAACATGCGCAAAGGGATGCGAGGAACCGAGCGGCCGGCCGAGAGAACCTGCAAGGAACATCTCACTCCGCTGAAGGGAAGTTTACCTTCATCAGCTAAACTCGGTCAGTCCCCATCTCTCTCTTAGACACACAGACCGCCAACCCCCATGAGGGACGAAGTCTACCATTTTGATTTAAACCTACAGACTTATTTTTGGTAGAAGCTCAGGTACTGGAATGTGAGCTGAACGATCAGAATTTCAGCTTTTATGGGCTGATGTTTACAGGCGGACGTGCCAAACAACTTCCAGCACCTTGTGTTTGAAACCAACCATTTTTTGAGCGATCAGAATTACTGGAACACGACCGAAATGCGTTTCCCGTTGCCCGGATACGTCATGTTAGAACGTTTGAACGGTTAAGAGCTCTGGATATCTACTCTCGTTTTTAGCCTGGAATGCCGATCCGGCGCATGGTATTCACCTTTTAATCTCGAACCCGAATCGCTTCAGGGTGAACAGCCTTGCTGTTCCAATACTTTCAGAGGACCCGGGACGTGGGGTTTTACGCTAACCGGCAGGCGTCTGGAGAAAAAACCCCACAAATGTTTAAATGTACGCTTTCCTTGTATACACAGCATGTAAAAAAGACAAACCGTTGGTGTACGGCGGTTACTGGAGATCTCCGTTACGTTCACACACACACACACGCCACATGAAACCATGACTTTAAACACTTGGTCTTAGCTTCCATTTTCACAACTGCAAACTTAAAAAAACCACAAACTTAAACGAAGAAAAATTAACCTGGTCAGAGAGACACAGGGCGACGGGCTTGTCCGCTCACTCGTGTGTGTGTGTGTGTGTGTGTAGGTTCCTCTCGAGCGCCCTGGTTGTGCCAGAAGCCCATCGGCGTGAACTCTCTTGCCAAAAGTGAGGCACTGAAACCTGCGCAGTTGGACTCTGATTCAGCGAGCGAGAGCAGCGGAGACCCGCCCCCCGCCCAAACATCACAAGCCCCGCCTATGAACTCGCCCCCCGGCGGCACGAGGGAGTCAGACATTCTCAGCGACGACGACGGGTTCAGCGAGCGCCTGGCTCGCCGTGACTCCACCCCCGGGTCGATGGAGACTCGCTTCCACGAGATGCGCCTGAGCGACGAGGCCCGCGAGGAGCCCGAAGGCCGTGAAGTGGACTCCCCCGAGACGCAGCCTCAGCTGAGACGGGCTCACTTCAGCGCCGTGAGGCGGCGCTCGGCGAGAAGCGATCCGACACGCGACCAGGCGGCGCTGCTGAGCATGAAGCGGCACAGCCAGTCGGAGTCGGCGGCGGTCAGCGTCGACCTGAACGCCCTGCTAGAGCGGGACTTCAGCGTCCACAGCCTCACCTCAGTCATCAACGAGGACTGTTTCTATGAAAACGGCCCCAAGAGCACCGCCGCCACGACGACATCATAGCGCTGAATCTGGACAACATCTGGAAAAGGATTTTACTCCAACGTTCAGGTCGATTACTTCAAAGCGTATTTAAAGGTTTAAGTCAGCGATTTTTGGACGAACCTCAACATTCGAATTTTAGGGGCCCTTCCCAAAGCCACGCCCCCCACAGTCATTTCTGAACAAACATGAAACACGACTGACTGACAGGCAGGTAGAGACACTGGGAGTCCGCATCAGGTTTTTGTCTTCCTGTTTACCCACCAAAAAAAAACGCTTGCTGCACCTTTAACAGCAACATGTGACTCGGCTCGCCGCCCCTCCGCGACCCTTCAGGAACGACGATCCAGATGTTTGTTTTGTGCCTTTTTCGTTTAAGCTTTTAATTATTTATTAATGACTTTAGACTCGTCAGGAAGCCAAACCACAGGTTCAGACTATTTTTCTTGAAGTTTACAAGAGGTTGAGATGTGTGTGTGTGTGTGTGAGGTACAGGACGCTCGCCCACTGCAGAAAACAAATCTCTTTCTTTGTTGTTATTTTTAAACACCAAATCTGTACAGTATTTTTTATGAGTAAGGCTGTAATTTCATCTGTTACGGTTTTATCGATCTGGCGTTTTACCGCTTTAAAAAGTGCTGTATGTAATAAACTGATGGCGCGATGTGTACAGTTGAGCCACAAAGAGGTTTTTAAAGCAGATGATTAATAAAAATGTCTTTTGGTATCCGTCCTATCGACTGTGTGGCCTGGAATGAAATCACCAAGACGGACGCGCGTGTCCCGCCCCATCGCGCCGTGAAGCGAATCTGCAAATGGAACAGATTAAATAAAAATCCCTGAACGTTTCCAATCTACATCAGAAGAAATGGGATGAGTGAGTGGTAATATTTCTAAACTTTCCTCCCTCCATCTGAGGTTCAACAGGAATATTTCAGTTTCTCGGTGTGGAATCAGGACCTGAAGCTGATCAGCATCCCGGAGGAACACGAGTGCGACGGAATTTGAGGGGGAAAAAAAACAATTATTATTAGTGGTGCACAGATAATTCTCGTACACGTTACGCTTCTCGGAGACTGAAAATCTGCCATCGTCTGTGCGTGTAATTATTTATTTACGCGCTCTTCACGCTGTGCAGTAACCTCAGACGCGGTGACGCGCGCTCTCAGGAGCCAGAGAAACGCTCGACGTTAGGGAGGCGCTTTGTGCTCTGAAGCAATTACGGCGCTGCTGTCACTTTGCTATATGACAGCAATTCAAAGTCTAAACTCACTTCTGAACGGCTCGGGGAAGGAGAAACAGCTTGAATAACTCCCAAAAAAAAAAGTTTTCAGGTCAGAACCTGCTCAGAAACAGAAAGGGCCTCGTGTGATCGCGCCGAGGATTACAAGCGCATTCCATCAGTGCGTTCTTTCCTGTCGTGTTTGTGGTCTTTGTTCTCTGAAATAAAATCAACCTTTGCCCTCTTACCTCCCAGCCGTCGTTTCTCCTACATGCGACACTGAGGCTGGAATAAAGGTGTAAAAAAAATTCATGCGGTGAAAAACGTGTCCACCGGGAGCGCTGCGCTGCGTCGCGTCAAGGGCGTTAGCGCGTCTCTCTCTTCGTCTGTCTGCGGCTCTGACGCTTCTGCCTCAGCTCTTCTCTGTAGTCGTAGCCGAAGAGCGCGTGGTTTGCTCTGCACAGCCCGCCGTAGGCGTCCGCTAACGCTCGGAACTGGCTGACACAGAGGTCGGCGGGGCGCAGGGTCGGGTCCACGTCAGCACGTCGCAGAAGCTCCTCCGTCATCCTGAGTCTCTGCGCCTCGGGAAACAACGTCCTGTATGAGCGGAGAAGAAACGTGTTACAGGGACGTGTCAAAATACTCCACAATGAGGCGTCGTTACCCTCGAGCCGCCCCACGCCACGTTTAACCTACGCTTTTTACAGTCGTGAAAGTTTACACTTCTCCTCCTCGTCGGGACTTCTGTACACATGCCTCCGACTCCCGAAGTCTCCCAGGTTTCTGATGTGGGGTGCCAATATTTTAAGCAGTGATTTAAAGTGCTGAACTGACAAACACACACAACTGATTAATCAAAGGAATTCGGTGCAGTCGTGTCCCGGGCTCAGACGTTAACGAGAGAAACCTCGTCTTCACGACTTCTGCTCATTATATTCACGGAGCGTGGGATCCGGCGTCTCCCGCTGCCTCCGTTACAGCAGGGCGGATTTAAAGACGGCCTTTGGGAAAAGTATTTCCTCTTGATCTTGGGGGGGGGGGCACAAACTTTTGCATTACCTAGGGATCGAAAAAAATGACCTGAATCATAAACCAGATGAAGAAAGATCCGGAAAGATCCTGCATCGACGTACGAAACAAAGCCGACGAGACTCTTAGATAAACGTACGCAGAATAACTAACTGTTTACGTTTACAGAACATTAACTTTGTTTTTTTGAAACGAGGTTTTCGACGCCTGCGAGTGAAAGGAAGACGGGCGCTACAAATAATTACAATGTAAACGCATCCTCATGCAGAAATATTGGCACCCGAATCGGGAGAACTCCTGAAGCAGGATTTGTTCATTACAGAGCTGCTTCGGCGCAGCTTCATTCCTCATCATCACGGACGCCTCGGTGACTCAGAGGTGCTGCTCTCGCCGCCGCGGCCCCTTTATTAAACCAGGCTTATTACCGAGTACACTTTAAGGGCGAACAGGAAGGCGCTGCTCACGCGCCTCGGGTGGGAGTTATTAAATGAAAATATAAAAATGCAGGAAGTGGAGAGGACGAGAAGAGGAAGATGAGAGGGAGAGGACAGGAAGAGGAACAGAAGAGAAGAGAAAGATGAGAGGAAGAGGAGGAGGAACAAGAGATGAGGGGGAGAGGAAGAGGAAGATGAGAGGGAGAGGAGGAGGAACAGAAGAGAAGAGGAAGATGAGAGAAAGAGGAAGATGAGAGGGAGAGAAGAGGAAGAGGGAGAGGGAGGAGGAAGAGAAGAGGAAGAGGAAGATGAGAGGGAGAGGAGGAGGAAGAGAAGAGGAAGATGAGAGGGACTGGAGAGGAAGATGAGAGGGAGAGGGAGGTATAGAGCTCTTACTCCAGTCCTTTGTGGCAGTGCTTCCTGCGGAACTGAAAGACGTTCCTGACCACTTTCTCCACGAGCTTAAAGGGCTGCTGGATGTGAGGCTGAACCAGAGGAGTGAAGTGTACCACCCCCACGTCCACCTACACACACACACACACACACACACACGAAAGTAGAGAACAGTCACAGTGAGGCATGACTCCCCCATACACACACAGGGATGGAGGGAGGGAGGGTGATGGACAGAGAGCTGGAGGACGGGGTGAGTGGTAGGAAAGGGAGGCAGTGACGCAGCAGTTGCCACAGTAACACCTGTTTGAAGGGCCATGAAAACAAAAGGAGCACAGCGAAGAGTCGACACAAAAACCTGCCGCATCGAAACGTTCAGGCGAGAAACACGGAGCTGATTTCACCTCCATCACGCAGGGAGCAGAACGATCACCATCCGCGATCTGAGGCTGCGACTGTGGAGGGGGGGGGGCCAACATTTCGCCTTGACTCATCTCTCTCTCTCTCTCTCTCTCGCTCACTCTCTCTCAGTCAGCTCTAAGCTGATATGACAAACTGTTGAAGTAAACGCGCAGAGCCACACCGAGCGATGCAGCGCTCCTCCTCAGATCTCCCTCCCTCTCCGTCTCCTTTCCCCCCCTCTTCTCCGAGGCTTCCTTTCACTGTGAGCAATTAAAATAAATAAATAAATAAAAACACAAGAACGGATCCGTGCACGACCGAGCGCTCGAGCGGAGGAGTGTAAACATCGGGATCTTCTCGCTCCTGATTAAAGAGCACCATATGGGCCGTTTTATTGTTTCTTCCCGGAGGACAGATTGACGGATAGACAGCCTCAGGACTCGGGGGAGGAAAGGACCCGGATACGGACATGGTGACGCCAAGACGCCCGGCATCCACGACGTCTCCCACAGGTACGTCTGCAGAGTCGCCTTCTCTCCTGCTCTCCTCTCAGCGCGTTGGGTACCGCTTACCGGGGGAGGCGGGTGGTTCGTTTTCATTTCTGCCTCCACGTTTAATTTAGTGCTGGCGCCACGAGGATCTGGAAGCAACGGGGAAATTTATCAGCCTATGGATGGATAGATGGATAGATGGGTAGATAGTAAAACAGAAAGAAGGAATGAAAAACCCCACAGCGTAACTGACATGCATTTGAGTTGCTCGTCTGAGCCGGATGTCGCTCGGCTCTGCGCCGGCTCGCTGTTAACTTTCGCGTGCTGCAGTGATGCGGGAACACCTCCGTCAGCTCGCCGCTTCTGCTTAGGACCTAAAGACGAGATGCAGCGTGTCACACACACATCGCCAGCATCGTCTCTTTAATAAGAAAGTGACACGACGGTGAAATCAGGGCTTGTTTAACATGCCTCCCACGCACCCTCCGGAGCTCGCTCCATTCTCCTACAGAGTCTCTCTGCTGCAGCAATGCCACCGTATAGATTCTATAGGCGCCGTGTGTGTGTGTGTGTGACGAGGGTTTAGGGATGGGGATTGGATGGGTGTCGGTGATATTGTGACTACACATGCAGCAGCATTTTTGCCATCTGAACAACTGAGTGACTCCAGAGTGTGATTTATGACACAGCAGATACAGGGCCTCGCTTCTCTCCATCTCTGTAGTAATATATCCTGCTCTCAGCATTAATCCACCCTGGATAACCTCACCACACGGAAAAGCGTCATCTTAAATCGATGCTGTGCCGCCCTCACCGCCTTTAAGATATCCTGCATTAAAGTGATCCATGACTCCGAGAACGACTCATTAATCCGCCTCAGACGTTTGCGCTCTCTCTCTCTCTCTCTCTAGACTCGTTCGTTGTCATTGCGTTTCAGTGAACATGCACGCTGGATTGTGATCTACGGGGGTTTCGTTTCATCTGCAGGGAAAAAAAACAATCAGCAACCACTAATAAATCCCAAGCTCTACGAATGGACTTGTTCTAAACACCATCTCAAGTGGTAACAATCTCCAGATCCCAAAAGCACTCAACTCGTCGTCAACAAACCGCCGCTCCATTCCCTTAACTTCCTCATCAGGATTTTTTCCCCCCAGGGTCGAAATGTCCGGAATGACGAACGAGGACTGAGTCACAAAAACGAGCGCAAGCGCAGGGTTCCTCGGCGCACACCGCAACGCGCTGCCGAGTTCTGCGTTCGGATCGTCGGGTCCTCACGCGTGGGCTCGTCTTCTCGGACGTAATAAAAGGATTAAATATTGAGTTATTAAACCGAGTAAAAGGTGCGTACTCGAGGATACGGGGTACTTTTCTGTAAGGAGGTGTTTCACATTCAGGGAAGGAGTCTCCACTTTCAGCACTTTGTAGCCAAGCTGCTGGAGAAAAGGAGAAAAATGACCGGGGCTGGCTTTTTATAGCGGCTAACGGGAACCAGATTATTCGTGCAGACGGATAAACGTGATTCTCATATCTTCATATCTTAATAAATATTGATCAAAACGCCGTGGTAGAAGAGGAACCCTACTTACAACATGTATACATTTGTAAACGCCCATCATTCATACATAAGTGCATTTGGGAGGGATGCGTAACCACGCCCACTAAAATCCCATAAAAGGCAAAGATCACAGAAGGCTGAAACCAACATGACGACGACTAAAAACAGTGAAAGAGCGCCTCCTAAGGGTAAAGTGGGGCAGGAAGGCTGCTCAGCCCCTGCAGAGTGTTGGCCAGACCCCAGACGCACGGCTTCTTATAGGGTGCGCTTACTTTTGTCCCTTAAAGTGGTGTGTGACGGAAAAACGTAAGCGATTTAAAGTGGACAGCGTAATGCGTTTATGTGCGAATCAAAACAATAAAAAAATAAAACGCGCAACCTGGTCGCTAGTCGTAGCGTTTGAAGCCGATCATCTGAGGTTCACATCAGAGAGTTGCCTAACTCGCCACAAATCGGGTGTACATGCTTTTACCAAAAAAAAACAACAAAAAAACCTAAATAAAAAATAAATTAAATAAAAACAAAGTGCAAAGGGATTGACCCCCACCCCCGCCTCATAAAGCAGAACAAATTACGCGATCGAAAAATATACACGCCCCAAATTTCAGGAGCAGCGATCATTAAAGTAGGACCGATGCGGCACAACGACCGTGTCACGATGATTTCTCGGCCACCATCGCAGAAATCCGCGCGCTCTCGTTCACAACCTCGGCCCGCGCGACGGACGGCTCCCAGTCCGTGTGTTCGTCTGCGCAATCCTCAAAGTCCCCTCGCCCATTTTCACCTCCAGCTGTAAGACCGTGCGAAGCGTCATTTTTCACTTTTGTTATTGGGAAATGACCGAAGAGAGGTGGGAATCCCGCAGGACTAACGTTCATCTCTCCTGGAGAAAACAGAAAACCGCTGGCGAACAGTTCGACATCCCGCCAGGGAACACGGGACGTGTCAGGAGAGAGAAAACAGTCCTGTATCAATCACGCGTCCGAAGAGACACGCACGGGTACTGAAGGTGTAGCGGGAAGAGGACAGAGGGGTGTGGGGCATGTCCTGCTGCTGTGCAGAAAAAAAGAAAGAAATGGAAAATAAATAAACAAACAAACAAACAAACAGAAAAATAAAAAGTTTGCCCTGCGGTGAAGGAACCCCCGAAGGCATGGAGAAGAATCCTGAAATCCGCGGATCTCCGCCGAGACACTCTCCTGACAGAACCCCGAACGGATAAAGGGTTAAAAAACAAACAAACAATGGATTTTTTTTTAAACGAGAGAGCAAATGAAACGGTCCTCATGCTACCGTGATGTGAACGCAATATCTGAAACACACGACTGCGCGATGAAACGGGCGCCCAGCGGAGGTGCGTTTGCGTCAGAACTGATTTGCATTTATATTAACAAGAGCGCTTCGTCTGGCGTAGACGCAGAAACGAGGTCGTTTCAGGGCAACCTTGAGTAACAAACTGCCCGTTCAGCCAAATCTGGGAAATTTAAAAGAAGAAGAAAAATAAATCTTCATTTCCATGTCCTGAAAATAAAGTGGATGCAAACAGACGAGCAGATGCAGACACCAAGATGGAATCTCGGGACGGGATCCTGACGTCTGCTGACGCTTCGGGGGGGAAACGTGATCAGATCAGAGCCGCACGCTTTTAATAACGCCCCGCGTCGTTACACACCCTCGGGGGACGTTGGCAGCCTTCTTCAGTCTCTTAATTTTTATATTTTTATTTTAATTATTATTTTCCCCACATTCTCAGCATCAGCTCTTTGGTCATAGCTTCTCATCTGCGCTCGAGAGGCAAGAGATAAAAACAGAAAACTTATTTATACTGTAATTTCATGCAAATAAATGTGATTTATGGAGTGTTTAATAATAATAATAATAATAATAATAATAACATTATTCAACCATGTGAAATTATTGTTGTCAACACGTTCGAACCCTTTTGACACGGGACCGCGGTGCCACTTCCATAAAATGTCCAAACAACGCCAGTTCCCCCTTTGATGCATGTCGATTTAACATGATGAGCAACGTGTGAGTGTTTACTGGACGCCGATTTGGTTTAAATCTTTGCACAAGAACGCCAGTCAGTCATTCTTTCCCACCAAAATCGAATTTTGTGGAATTATGGGCCCTTAAAACGGACAAAAACGGCTGAGAAGCCGTGCCATAGGTGTTACTTGGTGAAAGACCCAAAATGTCAGCCAAACAAATGGACATTTTTGGTGCCACCGAAACCGGAGGACGTCTCCACTGAAGGTCAGCAGGACAGAAGGTACGAGCGTGAGCTGTCACTAGGCTTCACCTTCGATTTACTACAGCTATTGATTCAGGAAGAATGGAACCTGTGACCTCAATGAGGAAGGCACTGACGGCTGAACGGACTGGACCAAAGGATGGACACACACACACACACACACACACACACACACACACACACACACACACACACACACACACAGCCGAGTGCAGTAATGAAGTTAAACCTATCTGCAGTATGGTGGTCATGTGGTCTTTATAAAATCAGCCCCCGGTGCTCTTTATCTCCGTCCTCTTCGACATTCCCGATTCAAGGTCGTGTAAGTGCCTCCATCACCTCTTGTCTCCTCTGCAGAAGGCAGATGGGAAGGGGGGGGGGGGGGGGGGCAGCTGCTCAGAG